>NW_017547236.1:261352-302015 GCF_001854935.1 Bemisia tabaci
GGGGGGGGGGGGGGGGGGGGGGGAGGCGAGCAATAATTGACGATGAGGCGGGAAAATAATTATTAACGATGATTACCGGACACGAGAATGGTGACACGTTCGTAGCGCCGCGCCGACGACGATGACGCAAACGGAAAGCGACAAGCACCCTTTTCAACGCCAGGGTCCTGCCGAGGGCTGCAGCGAGGGGGTGGGAACCGGGGGGAATTCTCTCTTGTCCGGTTTGCTCTAGGTTGTAAAATTTTTGCAAAAATACACTTTTGGGATTTCACGTGGTACACAACTTGAAAATAGTGAAGCACTGTTAAAGTGATTCGATGGACGCCATGTTTTGTGTCAGAACGGCATGCGATAATTGCGATATATCGCATCAATTGGTTCAATTTTTTTTAGCTACCTACTCATAACTTTTTTCGAATTTTAAGATCGCAATTCCGTTGTCAGGGCTCAGGAGACTGAAGAATTCACTTACCAATTTTGACAAACCAATTCAACGTAATATAGGCGTGGTTTCTCTAGAGAGAAAATATCGCATTCGAGTGTAGTTTCGATATCAATAGCGAATGCGATATTTTCCCTCCAAAAAACCGCGTCTTTATTAAGTTAAATTTGTTTATAAAAATTGGTAAGTGAAGTCTTTGATCTCCTGACAGCAGAATTGCGATCTCAATTTTAAAAATAAAATGACAAGTAGCTGTGAAAATGGAACTAATCGATGCGATATATCGTATGTCGTTCTAACACATAGCGTCCATCGTATCACCTTAATCACGGTGTATACGCGACGGTTAAACTGCTAAAACGCTTATCTCGGATTGCGAGTTTGTAGATTTTCTAACTTACTTGTTTTAATTTTAAAATCTAATCGGGACGTGCAAAAACCGCTATTTTCCATTTTCCAGTCTTCAGTTTTTTTGAGTTGATAATACTTTCAAAGAGTTATGATACAACCATAAAAGTGATCAAAGAACTTGTTTTGGGATTAAGGTAACCCGCAGACGATTATTCACGCCACTGTCGTGGTTGCACCCAACTGCGGAAAGTATTGTCAACTCAGAAACTGAAGACTGGAAAAATGGATATTAAATCGGTTTTCTCATGTCCCGATTCAATTGTAATATCGTCGCTTTGGCTGACATAAGGGCGCAACTACACATTGAGATGAGCCCGGAAAAGCATTGAAATGTATGAAAGACAGGGTTCATTGCAGAGTGTGGTTACGCTCTTATGTCAGGTAGGCGACGATATGCTCAATGTCGTTATCCTAGAACCTACGACCTTTCTGCTTTGTGTGAAGAATAGTCCAGGAAAATTAAAATTATAATATTTGATGAATTTTGAAATATGACAACCTACGTTGGAATTATCATATCATTTCATCACGTAATTAATGAAAATTTTAGAAATATAAATTTATTCCACACAGAAAAAAAAGTGTCGAGGATTATCCACTAAAATTGTGCTACTACTCCAATTTGTTGGATGGTACGGACGTTTCCAATTGATTGTGGTAGTACCGCAAATCAAAATAGGTTAGTATCGCAACAGTGGCGTGGCGTGAATTGCGATGTATCGATTGTTATGCCTTTTAAACCTATGGTAAAGAATCGATCATGAAGATGTTCGGTGCGAACACCCTGTTTATCAATCCTTTTCCATAGGTTTGAATGGCATATGACAATCGATACATCGCAATTCACGCCTCGCCAGTGTATCGCAACAATTGCGTTAGTAACCTAATTTATTGGGGTGTTATCCCAATTGATCGGGGCACTATACCCAATTGTTGGGTATAAATTGTATATTAATTGGGAATTGTAGGTGTCCAAATCATCCAACAGCCTCTTGCTCTTTTTTTCGTGCAACTTCCTAATAAATGTTGCCGTATAAACAAACATGAAGAATGTTTCATCAATATATTTATTGTTCATCAGAAAACAAAGAGGTTTGCTTTGAGATACATCTGAGAAATGGAATATATCATACATACATTCGAGTCGCTTTACAGTGCGCCCGGGCGCTCTGCGACACCTAATCGCCATCCTTGCCTATCGATCCAGAGGTCTTCTGGTGAATGGCATCTTGTGATTTCATCTTGAATACATTACCACCTATCCACGATTTTGCTGGACGTCCCCTACGTCTTCTCCGAGGAGGAACCCAATCTAGTACCTTCTTAGGCAACCTATCATCTGCCATTCGTTGAACATGACCATACCAGACAAGCCGTTTGGTCATAATTTCATGCACGATGTTCTGCTCGGCGTTCATGATCCCACGGACTCTTTCGTTCCTTACGTGATCTCTCCTCGAGATTCCAGCCGTGAAGTGTGGCCCATGAAAGATCGTACCAAAAAGATTCTTAAGGCAACTGAGATGGATTTCTGGAATATATCAACACAACAATAATCAGTATTAACTTGTAAACGTTCACGTGGAAATTGAATACTATCTCAAAAGCCAACCTTAGTTTTTCAATGATTTGTTTAGTTTTTTAGTTCAGTCTCTCACAGTTAGGCGGCAACCCTGGACCTTGCTCCGATGGGTGTCGAAAACACAAGTTCCCAAGTTGCTACTTTTCTCACCGAATAAGGGAATTGAAAGGAGATGTAATGGGTTCCACAGTGGTCACGCTGGCAGCAGAGCACACTGCTAATAAGGCTTATAGGTTGAGGCTTACGTAAAATACTCTGTCGCTGTCTCTTCAAATCAAGTTATTTTGGTACTTCTCATCTTCAAGCCTTCCGCCCCCTTCCCCACCTAACTCCTTTTCGAGTTGAACTGAAGATGAGCTTGTTATTTTCACGAATGACAGCATATCTTTTGCGGTTGAAAATGAAAGAAACGTTGTGCGTTTGCTTCAATGTTTGTACTCCTTGTAGTAAGCCTCATGTAAGTACCTGAGGTAAATCTAAATCCAAGGCTTTTTCAAGACAAGTGAGTCTTTGATGTGCTTACAATAAAACACTTGTTGTCATCGTATTTTGATTGTATTCACGAGGAAAGAAACGTATGATACTGCTCGTGGCCTAGTTGTTCAAAGGCCCCAAAAATATATATATTAATTCGTCTGAAAGTTCTGAAGAATGATGCACGCATGCTCTGGTAAGAGGGGTTATCACTAAACGAGTAGCGTTCGAGGAGCATGTATCTCGATTGTGACTTTTCAATCTCTACGTTACTGTTATACACCGAGAAAAAAGATTTACCAATCTTTTACCATTTCTTCACGCTGTATTTCACACAGCGTCAATTTAGAGTCAATTCTGCTAGAAGAAAGGTGAACGTTACTTTATACTGGTGCAGATAACCATTCCTCTGGCAGAATCTACTTTGAATTCACGCTGTGTAAATTACAGCGCGAAGGAATGGTAAATTCTACCAATCTTTTTTCTCGGTGTGTAACGATAAATTTACTCGAAAATGAACATTTCATTTAAGGAAATTTGGCAACTCTCGAATGTTCATACGGCGTTTTTCCTTAGCACGGCAGAATTGTCCCCTGAATTAGCATACTTTGCAAAAACGGGCAAGAAATCTACAATGTCAGAACGCAAATATGTACTTTGACTTTTTGACTTTCATATTTCCTTTGATTACCTCGCACTGCCGCGAATTGTGAGATTTTGCAGTTTAAGTTGATCTTTATTCGAAACCATCTATACTTTCGACAAGGTGTATAATTATATTTTTCCCCCGCATTGAATGATTAAAACCGACAGTTATTAGGGCCGCGAATCTCTGTTGGTTTAAAATGAGTGAAGTATGTTAAAAACTTGCGTTATATCCGTCCTGGCGTTCTCCACGTGTAAAATTCGAGGTGCTACGTTCATCGTTCCGTAAAGTAAGGCATTTGAGTAGCAAGAAGGTAGGTGATTCAAAAGTTTCTCCGCCTCCCAATCCCAGGAGAATCAGTGGCGTGGCGTGAATTGCGATGTATCGATCTTTGTGTCATTTAAACTAATGGTAAAGAATCGATTATTAAGGTGTTCGCTGCGAACACCCTTTTATCGATCCTTTTCCATAGGTTTAAATGGTATAACCATCGATACATCGCAATTCACGCCACGCCACGCCACTGAGGAGAATGTACACAGGAAAACACTGTGGATAAATAACTACTATTTTAACTCCTGGGTTGTGGATAGCCATCTTGCCTCTACGATCACCTGTAGGCGAATTTACACAATTGCAGAAACTCAGGAATGAAATTAAATACTATAAATGTGCTAATGAAAAAATTCTCAATAATTTTACCTCTAGCATCGGGTGATCACCGCATTTTTGCAATTTCGCACCAACTTCCTTTTCCACGAGGTTTATAATTTTTGTGCACATTTTGAAATACTTTCCACTGTTACAGTTTTTCACCCTCATTTTCTTCTTTAAATTATAATACATATTTGGACCGCATTTTACAACAAGGAACTATGATTTCTGGCTCAATTTAGAAACGATGTATTTATCATTAGTTTCCCTAAGAACATAAGTGTTTTTACAGATGAGCCAGAAGTCATAGTTCCTAACTGCAAAATGCGGTCCAATTTAGGCACAGGGTACCGCGCCGCATATTGAAATGTAAAATAACAAGTACTGCACACTGAAAAAAAAATCTCGGTGTAATTACTAAGAAAAGGGTAAAATTACCAAGAATTCAGGGTTCTATTTGATCCCAGTTTTTTCTTGGTAAAATTACCGTTTATGGAATTGGTAATTTTACCGAGAAATCTCGGTAAAATTATTGAGCTTTCTCGGTAATATTACTGGACCTTGGTAAAAACGCCAATATTTTTTATCGACTCTGGCAGAATTACCGAGATAAAATGGCAAAGTTACCGGGAATTGATTACCAATAAAAGTGGTATTCTCACCTGAAAAAAAAAGTAAAAATACCGGTTTTAGGTAAGCTTACCAGTCTGTCTTTGTAAAATTACCAATAATTGGTAAAAAAAGTGAGATGGTAAAGGTACCAACGGACCGTGGTAAAAGCGCCGATAATTTTTTTCAGTGCACTGTTAAAAGAAAACCAACTGTGATTCTCAGCGCCATGGTTGACACGGTGACGCGCCTTTAATTTTTCAGAGGTTTCAAAAGGCTTATCACCGGAAGTTGTCGTTGAATGGTCTCGCGAAAAAGCAGCTGCTCAAGCGAGAATTTGCATGAGAAACTCGCGAGAAAAGCATGGGAGGAGGGAGCACTTGTTGTCTTGCATGATTGTCGCTCCTTATGCACAATTAAGTAAGTGCTTTCGCGTGACTTACGGCCGGGAAGTTACTTGATACGTCTCGTTTTCCAGCTTTGTTTGAATAGCTAATCCTCTATTTTATTAGCATCAGGCTCATTTTTGCGTCGGCTGTAAGCTCGATTCCCGTGTTTTTCTACCGGTCTCCGCTTGTAACGCCTCTCATTTTAGGTTCGCAAGTGTTGCCTTAGCACACCATTTCAAAGGAAAATCTTTGTTTGAGGCTACCTAGTATCGTTTCCTCGGTTTCTGTTCTTCAAAGCAGAAGTTAAAGTGGTACAAGGTAACTTTAAAACGACAACCTGCTAAAATGATGATTCGGAAGAAGAGCGCACTTGTGTCACTCTTCATTACATAACCCGTACAGTTGACAACTACACGAAATACACCGCATCTAGATTAACCGTTTGATAAGCGCAGCGCTTATCAAACGTGACTCCGACTTCAAATCATGCAGGATTGAAAACCAAGTATCAAGTATTCAAAATCAAGTAGGATTGAAAGCTTGTTCTTTCATCTGATCTGTATACAACCAAACATCTTTTAATTGTGTGGAAAACCCAACTTCTATTTCACGCAAGCCCTCACAGGTCACTGCGCATTTAACAGTTTCCTACACCGCATCGGCGCATCAGTGCGCATCACCCTCTGACTCCTGCCCCTTCTGTGTAGGGGTTCCGGACTCCCCTGAACATACGCTCTTTAAATTTGAACATTTCTTACCTGACCGTAAACAACTTGAATCCAAGACTAGTGAGGTCTGTATACAGGCAACTTCTTCCAGAAAATCATCACCCACTCAAGAGAAAACTTGAAGCTAGTCAGTGACTATCTTACCTCAGTTCTGACTGTTGAGAAAAAGACTGTAGACGACCTCCATTCCGATGGATGCCAACCGGCAATTTCCGGAGTCTCCAACATGTCTTGAACCTCCCTCAGATGCAGGAAGTCCTGGCCAAATAAAACCTCTGCCTGCATCAATAATTTTAATCTTTGATCAAGCTATATTCTGGCCTTTTCTTTCTTTTGACCGTATCTTCCACTCTACACTGTTAAAAATCGTTGATTCCGTCTGACGGACGATGCTTTCTAACTCACGATCGGTAATTTTTGCGAGTTCTTGCCATCGAGAAAGTAATCGATCAATTTCAGCTGGTTTTCTCTCGTTCAGTTTTGATCGTAACTCGGGTTTCAGTTTATCCACTTCGTCTGCTATCAAACCTGATTTTGATTATTCATTTGCGATTTCTCCGTTCTTACGCCGTACTATTTTCTGTGATCAAGAGGGCTGTATTTTCATTGTCAGAAAATGATCCTGTGTACCCCTTTTTATGTGACAAATAAATGAATGAATAAAAAAACAAGAAGAAAAAATCCAACATGAGTATGTTGGAAAAGCGTGCCGAATAACTGAAATGTTGGACAAATACCTCTTATTTTCACGTCTTTGCTTTTTGCATCAATCGGTACTTTTTGCTAAATTTGGGAGAAAATACTGATTCATGAACGTTGAATGTAAATTAATTTTAAAGATTCCGTCCAATTATCTTGATTTTAAGCTGATATGCGGCATTTTCGCACGACCGTGATTTGGGCGAACTGCCGTGCATCGAAATCGCGTTGAGTTAATCTCTTTGGATTTCTAACTGTAACTTCTATCCTATTCGGCCGATTCGTACAAATGAGGTCTCTTTTTATTTGTACTTCAACAGAAAGTAAAGAAAAACTCGCTAAATAGACGGAAATCAATTTTTGAGAAAATTTGGTGGATCCTGGCATCACGGTGAATGGTTAATCGGTTAATCGCCTCGCCGTCTTTTGTTGCCTTGCTCGAAACCTGACACCCAAAGCTATATCGGGAGATAACTGTAGTGGTTTAAGTGGATTTCGGCAGGGGCCATGGTTAGTACATAGTATAATGAGTCACGAGGCTCATCACAGGTTGCACTTACAGTGCAAGACGCTCATTGGCTATAGAGTTTTGGCGGGAAAGAAGGTTCTAGAGTTGAGTCCTCCGAGCGTAAGAAAGCTCCTATGAGGTTTCTGTCAAATTGAATAATACGGTTTTGACAGAAAAATATTCTCAAGGGTTTCCAATTAGCAGTTCATTAGATTTTTTGGTAAAAGACCATCAGGGCTTGACAGTGTAATGGTTCAAAGACGAAGAAACGGGTGCGAGGAAAAAAGTATTTGGACGACCCGTTGAATAGCATTGGTTGATCTGTGTGCTGTACTATGGTACATCCGAGTGATTTCAAAAAGCGAGCCCTACTGGCACGCTTAAAAAATATTTTAATTGTCCCTCACTTCCAGGGGGCCGAACTTGCTCTTCTCGTCGACGATGAATTTCTGCCTATTTGTTTTTGTGAGTGTAGTAGCTTTCCCTTTGTTCGCTTCCTATTGTATTTATCCTCTCCTCTTCCTTCATTTTCTTCTTCATCTCGTGGTTCTCAAATGCTTGTCGTCGCATCTTATCTAGTTTGTTCAAATCATTCACCGTCGCCTTCAAAAGGTATCAGAGATCGTCGGCTTTGAAAGGGGGTTTTTTAATTATTTTTTTTTATTAACTTATCAAAAATGTACAACCACCCCTACAAGGATGTCAATCCAATTGTCCTAAAACGTATAACTACTAGTACTTAATTTAATGATTAAGAAAGAGAATAGCGTAAAAGTTCGAGAAAAATTAGAAAATGGCAAAAGTCAGTAGAATGAATGAACATTTTAAAATGTTGAAAATATTTCGAAAAGCCAGAAACTTCAAAATTACGCGAATATCCTTTAAAAATCAAAGGTGAAAAAAAGTTGAGTATTTCATAGCTGTTTGATATCACTTGACTCTAAACAAAAATCACCGCAAATTGAAGAGTACACGAAGTTCAAACCGACGGACCAAAGCTGGAAAGAGGGTTTCGGGACCATGTCACATCAGGTGCGGCACCGGGTTACGATCGGTGATTGAAACATGGAGTTTTTGGTAGGATGTCACCATTGTTGCAGACGATGGGTTGAAATATCTGTCAAAGTGGGAGAGCAGGTTGAAAAAATTATTGAAAAACGCTGTCTGACTTTTGCTTTTTATGAAGACTGGGATCGTAACAAATGGTATGAGTTTCTTTGGGAGCACAAGAGGTTGGCGCTGCTAGGTGGAAATGTAAAACCGAAGTGGCGTCTCCTAGGAGCTCCAAGCCACTTCGCTCACGCATAAAGGATTATCACCTCATCCTCCTAACTGCCGCAGAGATTAAACAACATATACAGAAAGATGCGGTCGATTGATCACGCCAACGAGTAAGTGAAGCTTGCTGGTGGCTCAAAATTTAGGATTCATAGAGTGAGAGCGAAAACATGGGAGTAAGAGAGGTGGAAACACTCTATGAAAAATATCGTTGCGCTATGCGCGACACTTCCCTAGTCATGTCATTTGTTTAGTCATGGACAACTATATGTGACCCTGTCAAAGTCGACTCCCAAAAAAGGAATCAAAATTTAGAGAAAGGAGAAAGTCATTAAGAATATTGTTTGACGAGAAATCTTTCTTCAAAACATTGTTTTATTATTAAATTAAAATTATTTGCTCATTACCCGCCAGCAGGCGATTTCGACGATTTCGCTGGCCGCGAAGCGATCTTTGGGGCACGCAGCACCCCGGGGGTTGGGCCGCGTAGCAGCCAGGGGGCAGAGTCCCCTACTGTTTTAATAAAGGAATTCCGAAGGCTGCCTGACATATATGACGACCTCCGAGAGCGGGTGCCTGATCCTAACAAAAAATACTACCAAGCTAAGGAATAAAGTTGTATGAGCCTCCAGGCGTTGCCATATTTCCTTTCATAACCGACGAATTTACTGGGAAAATTCTAAATATTTCTCCTCCAATTTTTCAGACAATTGTATTCCAAATTGAATCTAAAATATCTGAACATTTTGAGGAAAAATACGCATGACTTTCCTCAAAAATACACGTTTTATTTGGGGAATTTTGGCAACTCTCGAATGTTTATACGGCGTTCCTCCTTAGCACGGTAGAATGTATCCGTCAAAAATGAAGATTCACTTTGTTTCGACCTATCCCGTTGAACATATTCATCTCTGAAAATTTCTCACCCGGGTGCCTCTTCAAGGCTCTGGGCTCGGGAGTGCTCTCGCAAAATTCTCATCAAACTGATAGAGTTTTACAGGCGAGAGATAGAGGAAACACCTCCACGCCCCCGCCCCTCCCGGTAAGAGCGTCTTCCGAAGCATCACAACTTATTTGAATTGATGTGCGAGTATGGCTTCATCCAAGCAAGACTATACTAAAATATTATTTTTATATCGAGAGTCAGGCGTGATATGCCAGCTCGTGTGACCCGCCCGGCGCCCCGGAAAATTACCTCTCCAGTTTCCTTCCACTTGCGAGCCTGTCTACTGTCTACAGCTTTCCATCTTTCATCCCGCCGCTTTAGAGTTGCCAAATTGCCAATTATATTTTAAGTTTTGTAAATTCATCAATTCTAGAAAAGGTCATCGCCATCTTCCGGCCGAGTATTACAATCGCCTTGCAACGTTTCAAAATTTCCGACCCCATCTGATTTTTTCGCGACTTCTCCGCGCCTACATTCTAGTCTACCTCTCCTGCATAGTGACCTCTTTTTGAAGCCAAATGAGCTCATTAAAACGCGTAAATTACTGAAAGCAGTTCATACGGCGGTTTTCCTTAGCACGGCAGAGTAGTGATTCCTCTTGGTGGTGCAAATTTATTCAAATGACGAAAGGTTCTATGGCAGTGACGTGGCGTGCTTTGCGATATATCGATCGTTATGTCATTTAAACCTATGGAAAAGGATCGATAAACAGAGTGCTCGCAGCGAACACCTTAATAATGGATTATTTGCCATAGGTTTAAATGGAATATACTGAAATCGATGCATCGCAAAGCATGCCACGCCGCTGTTCTACGGTGTGATGCAAGTGTGACGCAGGAAATTGCTCCAATGTTGAACTAAGTCGGTAAGCTTTGCCGTTAACATTCGTTAGTTGCGCCGATCAAAGGAATCTAGCAGTGGCGTGGCGCGAATTGCGATATATCGATTGTTATGCCATTTAAACCTATGGTTAAGAATCGATTATTAAGGTGTTCGCTGCGAACACCCTGTTTATCGATCCTTTTCCATAGGTTTAAAGGGCATAACAATCGATATATCGCAAAGCACGCCACGCTACTGGAATCTAGGTCCCGGAATCCCCAGGGCTGAATGAGACGTATGCATCTGGCGAAGGGGGGGGCGGGATACGGAAGGGCTCCAGGTGGAGGGGTGACGCGTAAGCCAGGGCGTATACTGCCGTGCTAAGGGAAAACGCCGTATGAACATTCGAGAGTTGCCAAATTTCCTTCGATAAAATGTTTATTTTCGAGGAAAGCTATGAATGTTTTCCCTAGAAATTTTCTTGAACTCTAGGTGAAATTGCGAACAAAGTTGTCTGAAAAATTGGAAGAAACATATTTACAAATTTCCCCAAAAATTCGTGATTTTCTAAAGGAAATCTGGCAGCGTCTTGAGGCTCATGCGGCGTTTTTCCTTAGCATGGCTGTATAGCAAGCACTAGAGAAGCCTTGTTCAGCAAGGACAGGAGCAATGCCTGTTCGACCCGCAAACACGGCTGTTACACATTACAGAGAGGTGTAGGCAATAAACGATATGGACTTCTGTTTATAGTGCAATTGCTTCGTTTGTAATTTCAAACGTTTGCTGAGGATGAGGTATTAGAATCAAGTGCTATCAGTTTCATTAGAAATTTTAATTAATCATTTTATAATTTGAAAGGGTGAACATTTTAGTTTTCATAGCTCAAAACTTTAGTGATTCAATCCTCTTGTACAGTTGGAAGTCTTATTTTTAAAACTTTTATATGGAGGTTTTTCTGCCAAACAGAACCAGAGACAGGTGGGAAAGAAGGGAATGAGCTCGTTAGTGAAATGACCAGGAGGTTTCAGACAAGCTTTTCGTAGACTGGAGCAGCGCGGTAGATAGGCGAGTAGTTGACGGGGGCGGAGATGAGGTGTTGACCACCCTCCTTGTGAACGGTAGCCTCGAAGCCGTGTCCGTTGTCAGCGTAATGGACGACTCGCTTGCTGCCGTCAGCCTCGTAAAGGGAGTAGAAGCCCTTGACGTTGTGACCGTCTCGGGACTCAGCTTGTGCCTTCACGTCGTGGGTGTGAGGATCGTGGACGCTGTACTCGAATTTGTAGCTGGGGTGCGTGTCGTGGTATGACTCTTGACCGTAAGACTCCGTACCGTGGCCGTAACTTCCGTAAGATGTCGCCGGTGCATGTACATGTGATGGAGCTGCCTTCACGTATGCTGAGGAGCTAGCGTAACCGCAGCTAGCCACGGTTGCAAGGGCAGCCAAGATGCAGAACTGTCACGGAAGATAACAATAAGCGTTAATTGCGTGTTTTTGCTTAAAATCTGTGGTACACCAAATATCAGGGTTGCCACAGTTGGGAAATACTAGGAAAACCGAGGAATGTCAGGGAATTTTAAAAAATCAGGGAAAACCTGGAAATGTTAGGGGAAAATTGTTAATTTACCTTTTATAGCTCTCTTGAATGCATTTGACGTTTAGAACACCAAATTTTACCTGAGAGCTATTTCAAATTATGTCTTTTGGGCCTCGTGGCATATCTTCTATTGTAAGGAAATTTAACTCAAATGTGTTAGGGAAATCAGGGGAATGTCAGGGAAATTCATTTTCTGAATTTTGTGGTAACCCTAAAAATAGTTCCTGAAAGAACTGGACGTATTTCTGCCAAAGAGAACTATGCGCATTCAGTCATGATCTCTGAGACCCATAAAAATGTATGCACAACAGGACTCATGGCATAATGCACATAGTATTCCGTTCGGCAGAAATACGTCCAACTGTCTGCGCGATCAAAGCGGGTGAGAGTAATGTTAAAGGTCGGGAGTTCTATTTCTCACTAATTGACTACAACTCCGCGAATACTGAAGCATCAAACAAACAGTGCTATGTTTACAAGTTTTAAGACATATTATTCCCAAGTACCAAACTTTAAATGATTCAGAGAATGCTAAGCTTACCTTGTAGACCATTTTGACGAACTAGGCTAGATGAAGTCTGTTTTGAGGCACGATTATGACTGATGATAGAATGGAGCATTACCGTGAGCTTTATATACCTATAACTCATAACAGTGGACGTATTTCTGCCAAACTAAGCTATGTGCATTATGACGTGAGCCTTGTTATGCATATATTCTTATGGGTCTCAGGGCCCATGGCATAATGCATATAGTTCCGTTCGGCAGAAATATGTCCAAGTGAAAGACGCACTGAAGTCAAGCGTAAAGGACATGATTCGCTCAAACTTGAGCAATGCGCATCTGGAAGAAACGTCATAGCGTGAAGAGAAACCATCCAGATTCATTTTGTGGTTTTTTTTGCGTAATGCAGGTCATGGGGCCTGTCAACCATAAAATAAACTTAAGAATGCAAACTTTCGCACGAAAACACACAAAGACGAAGAACACAAAAAATCTAACTTTGGTTCGTATAGAATACCAATGTTTCCGGTGCAAGTAATCGAAGCCTCCGGTCGTAAGAACCGAACTTCGTCTCATCATGTTTATCAGTCATCAGTCATGTGCTTTTTGAGTCAAAGTTCGGTCCATCCAACCGAGGTTTTTTACACTCCGACCTTAAGGTGATTCGATGGACGAAATATTTCGTGTCAGAACGGCATGCGATATATCGCAACAATTGGTTCCATTTTTTCAGCTACTCGTCATTTTTCTCCAATTTCGAGATCGTAATTCTGTTGTCAGGAGACTAAAGCACTCACTTACCAATTTTAACAAAGAAATTCAACGTAATAAGGCGTGGTTTTTTTAAGAGAGAAAATATCGCATTCGAGTGCAGTTTCGATATCAGTATCGAATGCGATGTTTTCTCGCTGAAAAAACCATGTCTTTATCACGTTGAATTTGTTTGTAAAAATTGGTAAGTGAGTGCTTTAGTCTCCTGACAACAGAATTGCAATCTCTAAATTGGAAGAAAATGACGAGTAGCTGAAAAAATGGAACTAATTGATGCGATATATCGCACGCCGCTCTGACACAAAATATGGTGTCCATCGAATCACCTTAAAGACTAGTTTTGGTTGAAATCATCAATACCCCCACTTCAAAAACTTAACCCATGCACATGGACCTCCAGACCCTTCAAATTAGATTGATAGAATTTAGCAGAAAACTTGATTTTTGAACATCACAGCTTTCATCGGTAACAAGGCAGAGTTGGAAACAGCTTCAGCGCATGCTTTCAGATAGAGTTACGCCGGGAGCACATGAGCCCCGGGGGTTGAACAGAAGTTGCTGCGTGAAAGGGCTGAGATTAAGTTGGCGGTACGGGTACGGTACAGCTCTGGCACGACGATAATCATCAATAATCATTGTTTACTTGCGGGAGCAGGTGCTGCGGCTCCGGTGCTTTGTAATGACAGGCGGCAAACCGATATCGAGTGCGGGTTGCCACTCTCACATCCACAACTGTAACGTCTTGATTTCAGGGGCTTGGAGGATAAGGCGCATAAATGCAGATTTCGAACAAATTGAGATATTGATGATTGCAAGGAAAACTAGTCTTAATGCATATTCTGTGAAAAATTCGCTCACAAATTCCAATTTTTAAGCATCAAAAAGTCAGTTTGAACTTCCTTTCTGCCATGAGGATCCATGTAATTTCAAAACTTCAAACACGTATTTCTCGAAATAGCAAAAACTGCACTTGTGCGCCTTGTCCTCCAAGCCCCTCAAATAGAATAGAGCATTATGAATAGAATTTGCGTATTTCATTCAGTACAATTATGTTTTGCTTTCAACGATATAAGTGTCAATATAATTCCTAGGTGGGTAAAGTCAGTTGGAACTTCCTTTCCGCCACAGGGATCCATGTAATTTGAAAACTTCTAACACGCATTTCTCGAAATAGCAAAAACTGCACTTATGCGCCTCGTCTTCCGAGTCCCCCATTTCGGGTTCCAAGTTACTGTTACCACCACTGAACGCGAATGTAACGTGCTCTCCGGAGGTACACTTATAAAAATTCAGAGGTGAAATTCGGTGCAAGAGTCCATGCAACACCCAAAAACCTCGAATGATATGAAATTTGCAGCATAAAAGCGTATGACACTCCACAAAAAGAGTAGATTCCCCGTCGGAATAGTATAAGTTATTCCGTAAGGCTCCTCTTGGTGTGGCGTGCTTTACGATACATCGATTGATCTGCGACTGAAATACATGGAAAAGGATCGATAAATAGGGCGTTTGCAACGAACACCTTAATAATCGATTATCCACCATAGCTTCAAATGGGGACATATCGATATTCGATCGTTAGCGCTTCGCCACTGACTTTGCATTCATATCATTCGAAGTTTTTGGGCGCTATTTAGACTCCGACACAGAATTTCTCGTTTTATCTCATTGTCGTTTGTCCAAAATGTAACATCATAAGTATACGGAATATAGCTTTGACACGAAATGACATTTTCATAAGAACACATGTCTTGTGATGTTTTAATTCTGACCCTGTTTAGTGCGCCATGCTGTAAAACCACACGAGTTTAGCTCTTTCCACACTGAAGACAGATCTTAATTGTAAGAGTCGTTTGTCTAAGACTAGAGAACATGTCTTGTGATGTCTTAATTCTGACCCTGTTTAGTGCGCCATGCTGTAAAAACACACGATTTTAGCTCTTTCCATATTGAAGGCAGATCTTAAAGTCAATAAGAGTCGTTTGTCTACAACTAAAGAACATAGTTTCCATAAAAGAGTAAGGACCGACAAAGGGTGGAATGCAAACACACTAGGAAGATTCAATTGGAGCACAGGAATCAATTTTAAATGCATGCAAATCACGGGCCAAATTGATTCCAACGCCGCACAATGGATCGAGTTAATCAGAGAGGTCGGACATGAAACATTTTGATGTTTATTTCCCCACATTTTAAATTTCAAGGGGTTCTTCTAGAGGATAATTTTACGAGGAAACCCATGAAACCATTTTTAGAACCTCAAAGTTTTGTATAAACGGCGTTTTAAGCTTTTTAAGTTTCCAAATGGAGATGTTGCATGTGTGAGGAATTTGCGATTTGACTGCTGTCTCTTATGTAAAAGTTCACGAAAAGCATGATGGTGCCACTGGTTTTCTCTGAAATCATCTCCCAAGCTCAAAAAAAGCTCTCAAAACGAGGCCAAGATGGAGGGGATATCCCGCCCTACCCTGAGAGTTTACCTCTACATCAAAACAAACTCTCCATGCAAAGATAGGGAGCAAATACATTAGCAGTGATGCCGTGTTTTCAGTTTTGGAGTCCCCAAATAAAGTGGCAGCCCTGTCAATGTATTTGCTCCCTATCTTTGCTTGGAGAGTTTGTCTTGATGTAGACGTGGACTCTAAGGGTAGGGTGGGATATCCCCTCTATTTTGGCCTCAACTTGAGAGCTTTTTTTGAGCTTGGGAGATGATTTCAGAGAATACCAGTGGCACCATCGTGTTCCTCGCGAACTTTTGCATACGAACCAACAGTCAAATCGGAAATTCCTCACACCTGCAACATCTCCATTTCACGAGAAAACCCAGGAAACCACTTTTAGAACTTCAAAATTCTGTATATACGGCGTTTTAAGCTTTTAAAGTTTCCAAATTTTGTCCGACCTCTCATGTTGACGCGATCCAGTGTGCGCCGCGCAGGGCTTAGGCGTGATTAAATTCGTTCTCATCGGTCTGAGCTCGGTTTATGGCGAGTGAATCTGCATAGGATGCGGTTAGCGTCGAGTATTTAAATTCCTGATCCCGCCAATTCACCAACTCTCCTAACGAGTTATCCCACTTCCGAGGGAGGCTTTTATGAGGTGAGTTTGACGATTTGCGCACCATGTCTGCCGTGCTAAGGAAAAACGCCGTATGAGCCTTCAGGCGTTGCCAAATTTCCCCCGGCAAATCACTAATTTTCAGGGAGATTTTTGAATATTTTTCTGCCAATTTCTCAGATATTTTTGTTTGTAATTTAATCTAAAACTTCAGAAAATGTCAAGGAAAACTATTCATAATTTTCCTCAATAATAAACATTTCATCGAAGGAAATTTGGCAACTCTCGAATGTTCATACGGCGTTCTTCCTTAGCACGGCAGATGTCCTCCCTATCCGTAACGCGAAGGAAAAATGCCGTATGACCTCTCAGACCTCGCCAGAATTCTTTTGGTAATGTACAATTTTCAAAAAATCTGTTGGTTATTTTTAGCCAAATTTTTTAGGGAATTTAATTTGCGATTTGATCTATATGATTCAAAAATTTCAAGGAAAAATACTCATGAATTTCCTCCAAAATGAATCTCAAATGGGTTATCCCATTTCCGAGGCTTTTATGAGGTGAGTTTGGAGTTTCGCGCATCATGTCCTCCCTATCTGCAACGCCAAGGAAAAACGGCGTATAATATCTCAGACCTCACCAGAAATCCCCTGGGAAACTGGAATTTTCAAAAATCCTCTGATTTTTTCGCCCAATTTTTCAGAGAGTTTAATTTTTGCAATTTAATCTACACAATCCAAAAATTTAAAAAAAAAAAATACTCATGAATTTCCTCAAAAATGAATGTTTTATGATGCGAAATTTGACAACATCCAGGAAAGAGGTAAATACTCTGAAGACTCCATTAAACCCTAAAGCCGCTTAAGGTCTCTCTAACCTCTCCATAGATAGGCTTATTCTATTAAATGTCCTCATCGCTGTCCATACCATTTAACGGTTTAACCCTCTGCAAAAGTGTTAAAAGGGAAATGTCTTATCATTCCAAGGTCTCGATCTTAGTTATGCGATATTTTGTCCACACTTCGCACCAATACTTCCCTGTCACAATACGATTAAAACTTAACAAAATTCTTCCGAACGATATATCAGTTATTTCCAAAAATATTTAATCCATAAGTAAATCGTACTGTCTACTGACGTTCAAATAAATCGAGTACCAATATGTGTACCTCTACTCCGTAAATTCAAAATCTACGCTCCTATTTTATTTTTTTTTAAAGAGGACAAACCAACATCATGCCTAGAAACTTTAACAAAATATTCTTCGCTTACGGAGAAAAAATCACGAAAGTTTTCAAGGTATGATTTTAAGTAATTTTCCTCCGAAAAAATGAATTATTGCTTGTAAGTCCGCAACGTCGCAAACTGAGACGCGAATTCCAGCGATAGGTTGGGACCCATTAGCAATTGCCGTAAATTGTATATTCAATGGGTAAAACGAAGTAATTCGCATCGGCATGAGGGTTTCATTGACGAGTGAAGCACGATCTTCAAAACGCCTTCAATTGCCCGTGATACTCACGCCCTACCGCAGAGTTAGTTTAGTTGCCTATCCGAGCCAAACCTAACTTCCTTAGTCTCGGGCTTTACTGCTAGCTGTCCGCACCGCACTCGCGAGTGCGCCAGCCGTATGAGCTAATCTCATACATTCAAGGAGAAAAAATACATCAAATCTTGGTATAATTAAAAAAAAAATCAATATTATTACCGTGAAATCACAGAGAATATTCAGTAGAAGTTTCAACGGAATATATGCACTTGCTTTTTCCTGTCACATATGGAATGTTAGCAGAGGCGCTGAGACACCTCAACCAAGAAAGTGACTTCCCTCCACTGCCATGCCAAGGAAGAGCACCGTATGAGCCTTCAGACGTTGCCAAATTTCCTTCGATAAAATAATCATTCAGAGGGGAAGTGTGCATATTTTTCTTTGATTTCGTAAGAAAATTGTATTCGTGATCAGAGCGAAATTATCTGAAAATTTCAAGGGAAAATATCTACAACTCGTCTCAAAAATAAATAAGAAAGCTTGAATTTTCTAGAAAACTTATCATTACTTTTCTCCCATTTTCCCGAGAATTTTGGTTACAACATGATCCTAAATAACGATTTATCCAATAAATTCGTATTTTATCAGAAAAAATTCTGGCAACACCTTAAGGGTCATACGGCGTTTCTCCTTTGCATACTACCGTACTAAGGAAGAAAGCCATATGAGTGTTCAGACGTTGCCAAATTTCCTTCGATAAAAACCGATTTCGCAGGGAAAATTGTAAATATCTTTTCCAAGATTTTCTGACAGTTTCGTACGCAATTCAATCTGATAGATCTGAAAATCGCAAAAGAAAATGTGCATGAATGTCGTCAAAAATACATGTTTTATCAATTAAAATTTGAAAACACTCGAATTTTCGTACGGTGTTCTTTCTTAGCACGGCAGTACACCAGAGGAGCGAGGATATGAGTCGCAAATCTCGGAGAAAAATTCAACCGGGAGCGGATCGTTACAAGCATTCCAAGCTCGTCTGGCGCGGAGGCCCACCATTATCGATGCAACGTGTTTCCAACTACCTGACGGGGGATTAGTGCAGGAGCATTCACATGCATTTGAATCACGTAAGAACCTCCCCACCCCTTTCTACCCCTTTCCACCCCTTCGCCGAAAGGTTGCGAACATCCGGGCCCGCGCCTGCCTCCCCGATTCATCCCTTATGACTCGCAACGCTTATTCGATGCAAAAGCGGCCACGTGCTTCTTGCCACGTTGCCAGGTTGAATTGAAGGAGTTAAATATCGATGAAATTCGAGGAATTTTTAAGATTACCATTTTAGTAATTAAAAACAGAGATTGGCGAAAATTATTTATAGTTAATTAGCAATGTCGATCAATCGTCTCAATGGAGAGTTAGAATGCAAATTTTTTATTGCGTCATCTCAAAGAGCTTAAAGAGCTGATTTCACGGTATTTTTCATATTTTTTTCTGATGTGGGAAACAGTATACAAATATATTTAAAGTGAGAAAATGCACCGCCTAGTGACGGCATTTCCACTTTAAACGCATGTATTTTGGCAGATTAGATCATTTTGTCATATCCTTTCCAATAATTGTTCAATTCATGAACCAAGGGTATCCTCGTGTTCAGTTCCCTTAGTAGTTTCCACTTAAATACGAAATTCATCAAATTTCAGACACCTTCAAATTCCCTACTGGTCGAATAATTGGACTAAGTTAAGCAGAAAGGAACCAACCCACATTTTGGAAAAAGTGAGTTATGAGTGGTTATGAACTCAACCACTGCTTTACTATCTATCGCCGAAAACTCAAAGTTTTTGTTGGAGCAAATTTTGCAGAAATTGAACTTGAAGTTTATCTTTTACATTGAGTCTTATGCAGGAGCCAAACTTTAAACCTCTTTTTCTCGGTTCGATCCCTATGTGGCTTGGTTCCTTTGTGTTTAACTCCGTCCAATGGACAATTAATATATCTTATCATGTAGATACTTCTAAGGACCGAGCATCTACTCAATGTTGCCGCACCAATTTCACTAAATTCCGAATTATTCGCGTTCAACTTTAATTGAAAAAGTATACATTGAGGGCTGAGGAGCAGTTCCTTTCTCTTGACTTACAATTTTGGCAAAATTTTTTTCCAAAGATTTCCGAGTCATCAAGGCTTGAAATTTATAACTAGTTTATTGATGACAGTTTTTGGAACCTGAGATTTTTTCTATAGAGAAGGTAATTCATTCGAATGTGAGCGAGGTTTTAACAGAAGAAGAATCCAAATGTTGCGTGACTGAAGGTACCTCAAAAGCGCTTTTGAATGAAACTCATGGCATCATCGCTGTGTGTACGAATCCAAGGAAGCGCAGCAGTTCCTGCCCTTGTCGCGAGGAGCGCTTCCGGCGCATTCATACCCGGAAGCTGAGTTCCAGTTCCTGGAGGAATAGTCCTTGCGAGCAAGTCCCTTTCATTGCCAGTGAATTATCTTGGAGAGGTCGCGATGAACAGCGGGCTGCTACCGCTCAGGTCCTAGACACACTTCGGGAAAACTCTTCACGGTTAATTTAATCCTCGGTTATGCAAATATCCCAGCAGGCGTGATGTTCCTGGGTTCGCGAGAAATCTTTTCTAAGGCGAATATTTTCGAAAAAACTTGAACACGATTAAAATACTTTAGACGAAGCTCACAGCGTCCCATTAGGTGTTTTCAAGTCCTTCCTATTCCTCAGACCAATCAGCGCTTTCCGGACGAAGGGACGTAACTCCACTCCATGGTTGCAAAATTTAACCATGCAATTCAAGGCTTTACAAGAATGCAAGATCGTTGATTGACTTAACTGCATTCACGTACGGAGGAATACATCATAAATTCATGGCATTTGCAAGTCGCGTTCATGGTTGAAAGGGGCTCAAGGCTGAAAAAAAATTATGCTTTTAGAGGAAAGTGCTGTTTTTTGATCCTGATTCCTCTCCTTCGTTGCGACGCGGATACCAATGTAGATCGCGCGTTGACTTCGGTGGTTCTCTTGCCTAAGTGTAGGTTCGTATGCTTGAGGGTGACTTTCATTTCACACACTGGAAAAAAAAAAAAAACACATTGGATGTAAAGTCCAGACTCTTAAAAACATCGACAAGAAAAAGTACTCTTGATTCAATTAGAATCTAGCTTAAATAAAAAACCAAGCCTCTTAATTTAAGCGGATTAAGTTTTGATTCGAGCAAAAATCCGATTGAATCAAGAGCATTTTTTCTTGTCAATGTTTTCAAGAGTTTGGACTCTAGATCCAATGTGTTTTTTTCCAGTAAAGAAAAACGTTGTTATCTTAGTTAGCAGTTGATTTCAGTAATTTTCGATGCAAGAATCGTATTTGAAGCGAAATTCAAATGAAGTAACATGTATCAGAATGCTTAAATCCGTACGTTGTCTAGTGGTCCGTTAAGATTCTATTTACCTTTGTAAACAGAAGAGAAAATTAAATAAATATTATCACAAATGTAAAAAATAAAACTGAAGACGGTTCAGTATGAAAATACCGCGAATGTTATTTAAGGATTCAGATCCACGGACCGAAGAGTCTGGACTCTAGATCCAATGTGTTTTTTTCCAGTGCTTAATTACAAATTGGCGCTCTACGGCTTCTTAAATTTTCCAAAACAGCTGAGGGTCTCCATAAATTGTTATGTATGATAAACACTAATAACTGTACATAAGCTCATTGCTCTACGGATTCCGAATTTTGACCACGGTCCTTTTATGGTTATCTGAAGTCGGAGGGCTTAAGCTTTAATGAAAGGAAATTGCCGAGTACTGGTTTGAAGAAGGGGAGGGGGGCTGTTTTCAACATTCTCCAGAAAGGATAATTTCCGGAACTGGTGATTTAGAATCACGTAGTGTGGTATCAAAGTGAGAACAGCACTGGGACTCGAACGTTAGATACACCGTCACATTTACAGGAGAATGTATTGTTTTTTTCATAAATTGCACCAACAAGTGCACTCATGTCGTCCTATCTGGCAACATTGCAACAGGAAACTTGT
Organism: Bemisia tabaci; assembly: GCF_001854935.1. Lineage (NCBI taxonomy): Eukaryota > Metazoa > Arthropoda > Insecta > Hemiptera > Aleyrodidae > Bemisia > Bemisia tabaci. The sequence goes on from NW_017547236.1 coordinate 283,009, forward strand.
CAAAGCCGACGTCAAAGCATGGAATGAAGACGCTTCCTCTCGGTGCGGTACTTCAATAATGATCAGCTCTTCTGCTTTTAATAATCTGTTATCGAACAACCTATACGATGTCAATTTTCAAATTTTTTCGGCCGATATCACGAACGAAAATTTTGAAATCATTCTCCAACTAGCAACGCTGCATCCAATTGTTTCGACCTGTTTTTTGCGTAGAAGGAAGGAAAAATAAAGCGCCGCTTCCTTTGATCGCTCGTATTCCCTCCTTTTTGGCGTTGCCAAATTCATCAATTTGCGTAACAATAATTCGGAAATTCGGGCGATCCTTCTGAAATGTGGCAAACGTGGTATGCCGCTTTAGAAAATTTAATAACGCTGCAGGAGAGGGGAAGGGGACCTATGCTTTGTCGCGCCATCATTGGTTCGCTTTGCATTCGGGAATGATTAAATGCACTTATTACCTCTGATTTTGTCGTGCTGCACCAGAAAGCGGCACACAGTGGATCGAGTTAATAGGAGAGGTCGGACAAAATTTGGAAACTTTAAAGGCTTATAACTCCGTTCATACAACATTTTGAGGTTCTGAAAGTGGTTCTATTGGTTTCCTCGTAAAATTTCATTCTTAAAACATTCCTTGAAATTTAAATTGTGTCGAAATAAACATCAAAACGTGCAATTTTAGTCAAAAATTTCATGTCCGATCTCCCTGATTGACTCGAACTATTGTGCGGCACCAGAGCTTTCCACGCCTCGGCTCGATCAAGTCGTTGAAAACCTCACAAAAGAAATTTTCAAGCTTGTGCTTTGCTCCACTGTCGTGCTGAGGTAAAACGTCGTATAAACCTTCAGACGTTGCCACGTTTCTCCCTATGAATTCTTTATTTTTAAGGAAAGTTATGCATTTTTATTTTTGAAATTTACAGATATTTTAGATTGAATTGCGCGCAAAATCGTCTGAAAATTTTGAAGAATAATAATCTAAATTTGCTTTGAAAATGTGTTTTTTGCTGGATGAAATATGGCAACGTCTGAAGGCTCGTTAGGCGTTCCTTAGCATGGCAGTCTAGGAATGAGACTTGCTCTGCCGTGCTAAGGACGAACCCCGTATGAGCCTTCAGACGTTGCCAAGGTTCCTTCGATAAAAACTGAATTACTGGGCAATTTGTACATATTTCCCCCCAATATTTTCAGACAATTTTGTGAGCACTTTGATTGAAAATATTTGAAAATTTCAAGGAGGAATGTGCATGAAGGTTGTCAAAAATACATGTTTTATCAAGGGAAATTTGGCAATTCTCGAATGTTCATACGGCGTTCATCCTTATCACGGCAGTGCTGAGAAGAGAGGTGAAACTTTACTTTGTCCTTTTGTAGGTATCCTGCAAACATTTTAATTTTTTTCGCAAGATTCCTTGCAGTTTCCTCGACACAATTCCAGTGAATACCTTCGTCGTCTCACTAATGATTATCCGGAAGTCGCTCGGACAAATTCCGAGCACAACAGTTTTTCTTGGAAAAACGTAAATATCTTCAAGAATTTTGAGAAATCGATATGGCATCAGTTAGTGACGCCGCTCAGTGGATCGAGTCAATTGGAGAGTTCAGACAAAATTTGGAAACTTTAAGCGCTGATAACTCCATTCATACAATACTTTAAGGTTTTAAAAGTGGTTCCGTTGATTTTCTCGTGAAATTTTCTTCCAGGAGCACCCCTTAAATTTTAAAATGTGACGAAATAAACATCAAAATTTGCAGTTTCAGTAAAAAAATGTCTTGTCCGACCTCTCTAACTGACTCGATCCACTGTGCGCCGGCTGCCGTTCTTAAATTCAGCCGGAGAAAGGATAATCGAAGAAAAAGTGAGATTCACCCGGAAGCTATATTGATACTGCTAAGTTTACTGACGGGGTATTTGGTATTATCTACTAAGGAAGATTCTTCGAAACATTCGGATCTTGAAGGCTGAATGAATTGGCCGGGTTTTTCTTCGTGCTTCTTCAAAATATTCCTCGATAATGGTCCAGAAAATGATCATCTGAACAAGCCTTTGTAACTTTACTACCAATTAATTTTTGATTAATTATGCTGATTATAGTAGATAGCCCAGGAACTCTTTCTGTAATTAATAAAGTTAAAAAATATATAAGACTTTATGATTTTCTAAACTTATTATCTTGGTATCCTCGGTATTCCTTATAGGTTCCGAAGGCTTTAAATCTTTGATTTATCATTAATATTAATCTAGATTATTTGATTCCCTAAATTTAAAATTTAAGTAAGAATTACATTTATGAAAATTTTAACCAATTGCTGATTACTCTTGATGATCGTAGCAGTGTTGTGCACTGATTTCTTTCTCCTTCAAGATTAGTTCAGTCTTTATTACGTGATTGATTATATTCTGAGGCCCAAAAAATAAAAATACAAAGATAACAAGGACACTGATGTGACAATGTAGCTGCCAATTAGTAAAAAAAAACAGAGCTTTCTCGAAGCTTCAAAACCAATATATCCTCGTGCCTCTGCCGACAAACCTCTCATATATTTTAAGTACGAATTCAATAGATTGTTTTTTTTTATGTGGTAGAGATCGGGGTGTAGGATAAGTCTATAATATTTATAATTTTCCAATAACACATTTAAGAATCACGGAGTGAAATGCGTGATGTATTTTTTACATGACTCAGGTTGTTTGGCAGTTATATGTGTACGCCACAGAGGAAAAAAACACATTGGATCTGGAGTCCAGAATCTTGAAAACATTGACAAGAAAAAGGACTCTTGATTCAATCAGATTCAAGCTTAGATCAAAAGGAAATCCGCTCAAATTAAGAGGCTTGGTTCTTGATTTAAGCTTAAATCTGATTGAATCAAGAGTATTTTCCCTTTTCGATGTTTTTAAGAGTCTGGACCCTAGATTCAATGATAGGGTTTTTTTTTCAGTGCACCAACTGAAACACATTTTCTGACTACCCTAAATAGAGGAAATGGAGAGGAATCAGTCACTGTAACCAGAAGTCGATTCACAAGCCAAAAACTTCAGCTGCGGAGTCTGTTGACTTTATTTTTCGAAGTTGAAACCACTCTGCAGTCAACCGTCCTTAAACGACCACATAACTCCAAACTGAAAGTTGGTTTCGAGCAGTGGTGAAGCCTGAATCGATATTTTCCCATTTGAAGACATGTTAAAGAATCGATCATGATCGACAGTCTGATAATCGATCCTTTTCCACGGGTTAAACGGGCAGATCTATCGATCAATCGCAAAGCGCGTCACGAGCATCAGCCGTGCGGAAAAATTAGCGACAAAGTTTCGCTCTCGTCCACCGCCATGCAAACTTGGGCGATGAAACGGGCGACCGAAAGTTTATCAAGTATGATTGTTAATTAGAAAAATTAAGCTCTTAAAGAAATTAAACGATGGGAAGAATTGGCGGAGTCGGGGGTGGTGGTGAGCGTTCATCAAAGACGGCGAAACTCGGGGCCGGGACCGATGCGGTGCCGCGAGGCGAAGTTTTCGCTTTGATTGCGTCCACGCGGTTGCACGATCGGTGCTGAAATCGGTCCGTTGAGAGGCTGATTTAGTGACTACGTCATTCGATATTTGATGAAATTCGAAATTCACTGCTATGTCCATAATGGGCACTGCACTGTTAGAACTTTCGTGTTTATGGATACTGTGGGTTACTTTTCTTTTGATCAGGTCAGCCAAACCGATATTTGGTCGCTTGACACAATTTTTGGTTCACTCAACGGAAAACGTAGGTTACTGTAAGGCGTATGGGGATGAAGAATGTGCAAAGTCTTGCTCCCATCGATGTTTTTCAGAGAGTGTAACCTGCGAATGCTGCCGTGTTCAGGAAAAACGCCGTATGAACATTCGAGAGTTGCCAAATTTCTTGGCACAAGACGTGTATTTTTGGGGAAAATCATGCAGATTATTTCTTGAAATATTCTGCTATTTTAGAACAAAGTTTAAACGAAATTTCCGAAAAATTCGTCGAAAAATATTCACGATTTTCCAAGTAAATTCGTTTCTTATCGAAGGAAATATAACAAAGTCTGAAGGCTCTTACGGTGCTCTCCCTTAGCACGGCAGAGTGGCTGCCGCATTAAGTCAGTACGATTCGTGTTAGATCTTGGCACTTACTTCTTAAATAGGTTGCTTTCAACCCAAAGATTCGGTCAATGTAATCCCAAGTAAATCTAACCAAAACATATTAACCTCACGTTTATTTTACTTCGCGTTCTACTCCCCTATACTTCCCATTTTAACAAAGAATGTCATTTAAGTTGTTTTACTGGATAGAAGAAGTGCAAACTAAAACCCTTCTTCACATCTTTCACCTTCCAACGTTTACGCAAAACACGAGCAAATGTTGGAAAATCTATACTTCTCAAGCAGAAATTTTTCAGTAACCTAAATTAGTAAACATTTAGATGTCTAAACCGCGCCGAATTTATCTGAGGCTTGCTAAAAACACATAGCACTCGGGATTTGAGGTGCATTGGGCCGGCATGTAAGTGCTTTAGACATAGGTCTAAAAATAAATCGCACAAAAGGAATCAGACTTCTGATTGGGGGGGGGGAAAAAAAATCGAGTGTCAGGATTTTTTTTTTTGACACACAACCTCTAGAAATCTCAAACCCCGTCAAATTTCCGCCGCCACATTTTTTCTTGCGGAGATATTTTTGGTCGAATCTGTTGGAGCATTTCACTGAGTTTTATCGGCAGCACAAAGAAAATTCAGTGACATTTTCGGACAGCGTCGTTGAACAATTTCTCCTTAGAAAAGGAAATGGTGGCGGGAATTTTGAAACGTCGCTCGGCGCTTGTGATACTACGGCCGGAGGGTGACGATTTACTGTGGGAAATTCTTTTATTTAAAAACTTGACAACGTTTGCATGACTAGTTGAGTCTAGTTTGTTGGGTTCTCCGCGGAAACGACTCGAAGACAATTAACGAGATTGCAGCGCGTTGGTTCGTTTCTGTCTTTTGTTGCCGGAAATGATTCCCCGGATGTCTTTTTCAGACGCGTGATTGAGCAGGTGCTTTAATTAACCTGTTAGGCCACGACAAATGGTCGCTCACCTTCTTCGCGCCGCGCCGACGCACGGTGGATCGAGCCAATAGGAGAGGTCGGACAAAATTTGGGAACTTTACCAGCTCATAACTCCGTTCATATAAAACTCTGAGGTTCTAAAAGTGGCTCATCCATTGGTTTCCTCGTGAAATTTTCTTCTAGAAACACCCCTAGAATTTAGAACGTAGCGAAATAAACATCAAAATTTGCAGTTTTAGTCAAATTTCATATCCGACCTTTCTGATTGACTCGATCCTCTGTGCGACGGCGCTCTCGGTGAGATATTAATTGTTCTTCATATATGCTGAACCCAAAGCTCAAAAACCATCTAGCGGATGAGATCATTATGATTGCTGCCGGTAAAAACGGTTTCATCCCTTAAAGTACCCACCAGTTTTTGAATTTGGCGGGCGCAGAGTCTTTGTTCTTGTCTCAGACTCTGCGCTTCGCTAGTGCACGAGAGATTGAAATGTTGATACAACTATTCGAACGCCGGGATGCACCTGGTGGTATTTTTCGTATTTGAAGGCGGTTTCCGTGCTGTGACTCGGTTCCCAGTTCTCGCACCGTTTGTTTATCGCCGCCTAACTGCTTCTACGAATCAGCCGTGTGTCATACCTGCTGTGCTAAGTAAAAACGCCGTATAAACATTCGAAAGCTGCCTAATTTCTTCTTTAAAAATATTTATTTTTGAAGAAAGTTTTGAATATTTTTCCACGGAATTTTCAGAATTTTTAGATCAAACTACGTACGAAATCCTCCGAAAAATTGGAGAAATATTCTCAAATTTTCCTGAAAATTCGTGATTTTCAAAGGGAATTTGGCAACCTCTGATGACTCATATGGCGTTTTTACTTAGCATTATACGTCTTCCAGATTGTACCCGACGTTCTTTATCTCGTGTGCAAGTTTTTGCCGGGTCTGATGTCTACGGCAGTTTATCCTAAACGCGTCAAAGTTAATGATTGAATTCGCTTGACTCGTTCCAGTAAATCATCACGAGATAACACCTGATGAGAATAAGGCTTTACGTCGTCGTTTAGTCTTAAAGCAGGGGCTTAGAGCCTCTTTGATATGCTGAAACAGGAAAGAAAAGACACGTAAAAAACGGGGTCTGTTTATTGTCATGAACAGAAACTTTTGACAGAGGAATTGCTTCTTCAAGTATATTATTTATATACTCGTTCAAATTTTGTATAGTTTGTTGTCTTTATCAAGGAATTCAAATAAGTTTAAGGTTTTTGTCTCATTTTTCAGGGAAATTGTAGGGAGGCGGCAAAAGGAATAACTGGATTGAATGGATGCGTCATAAACTTTCGATTCTGTAACCGCGAAAGTCATAAAAAACTACACTCGCGTCCTGCTTTTTCGATTTGATTTTGTTCCAACGCATGTTACTGCTCGAGTCAATTTTGTGCCGTTTCATTCTACCATAAAAAAGTCACTCAACATAAGCCTATCCAGTCTTCCGTTGGAAGCCAAAAAGCTTCAATAAAAACTTGGAGCTTCTACAGTCGTGGTGCATTCCTTCTCAAAAGTCTTTGTAAAAATTTACCATTTCTAATATGATTTAAAGTTAATTCAACAAGCCCATAATGTAATGCGTTGGGGTTCGCATGGGGAATTTTTAATTTAACACGAATTCCTGCGCAAGAATCTGTGCAGATATTCACTTGATTTAATTTAAATGAAAGTTAGATACACTATCTCACAATTTGATGCGTTTAGGGCCTCGTTGAGCCCATTTGTATTGAGCTATCTATTCTACATAGCATCCGCATGAGCTTTCAGACGTTGTCAAATTTCCTCAATCAGAACACGAATTTATGAGAAAATCTGTAAATCTTTTTTTCCAAGCATTCAAAGAATTTTGTTCGGGATTTGACCTTAACCCTCTATGGCATGAATTAATGTTAAATCTTAGATAATGGGGGACACTATTGTATCTTGTATTTTGCATAAACAATATAGAGTTCCATAATTTTATTTTTAAATTTTATTTTTTTTTAAATCAGTTATTTAAAAAAAGAGAAAAATAATGAAAACTTGCGACTTATACCATGGAGAAAGATTCAATTTTTAAAAAACCCCAAAAAACGTTGTTACGAATTCGTAACGCTATGCCATAGAGGGTTAAGTGCCTGAAAATTGGAAGGAAAAATATTCATAACTCTTGTAAATTCAGATTTTTAGAGAGAAAAATTGGCAACATCTGAATGCTCTTACGGCGTTTTCCCTGAGCATGGCAGAATTAACTCAATTTAATTTAACGCGAGTTAAATTCGTCCACAGTTTGATATGCCGAGGCCCTCACAAAGCCTCTTTAATAGCAATTAGGCTTGGAATTGGCCACCTTAAAGCCAAAAAAAGTCTGAAAAACGACCATAAACAAAGCGGTGAGTGATTCAACGCTAAGGAAGTGTGGAAAATCCTACGATGGGGGAGGAAGGAGTCTTAATCTGGGCAATCGCCCATCTGAACCAATCCGCCGAGACGTTCGGCCGAAATCCGAAATCACGGAGTGCGTTAAACATCCTTACTTGCCGCGGCCGAATTGGGTCACGCCTCATATCGCCGTCCTGAGGAAAAACGCAGTATAAACTTCCAAACGTTGCCAAATTCACCTTCTGAAAAACCCGATTTTTTCGGAAAGCAATAAATATTCCCCGTTGGATTTTTCAGACACTTTAGATTAAATTACAAACAAAATTCCCCCCAAAATTGGCGATATTCGTGATTTTGGCCCCACACGGCGTTTTCCTTACGACGGAAGTCATGTCGCATGTCGCCTTACCGTCGTGCTAAGGAAGAATGCCGTATGAACATTCGAGGGCTGCCAAATTTCCCTTGATAAAACATGGATTTTAGACGACATTCATGCATATTTTCCCTTGAAACGTACAAATATATTAGATTTAATTGCGTACAAAATAGTGTGCACGGAAAAAAAAGAACGAGGTTGTTGGATGATATGAACATTTCTAATTATTTGTGGTAGTACTCCAATTAATTATGGTAGCACCCCAATTAATTATGGTAGTACCCCAACAAATTAGGTAACTAACCCAAATATTGCGGTACTACCCTATCTTGAGTTGCGGTACTACCACAATTAATTATAAATGTCTACATCGTCCAACAAAATAGGGTAATACCAAAATTTTAGGGGACAACCCCTAACACTTTTTTTTTCAGTGTGAGAATTTCGGAAAATAATATTCGCAATTTTCCCAGTAAACTCGGTTTTTATGGGAGGAAACTTGGCAACATCCGAAGACCCATACGACGTTGTTCCCCACGACGGGAGTCATGTCGCCCTTGCGACGCCGACAATAAAATTCGGGCCGCTATCATGGCGAGCCCTCTTAATCCCGTAATGGATCAGCTGATTGTCGGGATTCGGGCGGTTTCGGCGTATGGACCACCGACCGGGAGCGGGGGAGGGGGGGGAGCGGAATGTAGGTCACGAAAAGAAGGCGGCAGGGTGAGGGGGGCGGGCGCTCGGGTTCTGACTCCCAGGTTCAAAGTATCGATCAATGAACGCTGCGCCCTTCCTAGTTGCCGAGCTCACGGCGCGCCCTTTGCACAGGGTCCTCTCGCGAGAGGAAGGGACGATACTGTCGAGCAGTAGCGCTGAAAATTTCGGCTTTGAGGTCGTTCGTTAATGGAGATGTTACATGTGTGAGGAATTTGCGATTTGACTGTTGATTCTTACGTAAAAGTTCGCGGGAAACGCGATGGTGCCACTGGTTTCCTCTGAAAACAACTCCCAAGCTCAAAAAAAGCTCTCGAGTTAAGGCCGAAATGGAGGGGATATCCCACGCTATCCTGAGAGTCCACCTCTACATCAGGACAAACTCTCCATGCAAAGATAGGGAGCAAATACATTAGCAGGGTTGCTGTGTTTTCAGTTTTGGAGTCCCCAAATAAAGTGGCAGCCCTGTCAAAGTATTTGCTCCCTTTCTTTGCATGGTGAGTTTGTCTTGATGTAGAGGTGGACTCTCAGGATAGCGTGGGATATCCCCTCCATTTTGGCCTCAACTTGAGAGCTTTTTTTGAGCTTGGGAGATGATTTCAGAAAAAACCAGTGGCACAATCGTGTTTCTCGCGAACTTTTACATATGAATCGATGGCCAAATCGAAAATTCCTCACACATGCAACGTCTCCATTATGTAACGCTGAATTTTGGATTTTTGGCCCTCCTCTACCCTCCTTATGTTCACGTAGCGTAGTTCCCATTCTTTGAAAGCGAAAAAATAAACTGGCGCACAATGGATCGAGTCATTAGGAGAATTCGGACAAAATTTGGAAACTTTAAACACTTATTACTTCGTTTTTACAAGACTTTCAAGTTCTAAAAGTGGTTTCATTGATTTCCTAGTGAAATTGTCATCAAGAAGCACCCCTTAAAGTTTAAAATGCGACGAAATAATCATAAAAATTTGCAGTTTTAGTCAAAAATTTTATGTCCAACCTCTCTAATTGACTTGATCCACCGTATGGCGCAGCGCACTCTTCAATCCTCTCCCTCCTTCCTTAAAGCGTTACATATTTCGTCCCTTTCCGGACAAAGTATCGCAAGCGCCACGCGTTTCACGTTTCAAAATTTCCGCCGCCATTTTATTTCATACACAGAAATTGTTGGTTGAATTTGTTTGAAAATTTCACTGAATTCAATTGGTAGCACAAAGAAAAGGTCATGCCCGAACTCTCATTTGACGTCATGCGATCCTGCAGTTTCCATCACACTAAATTCACTGGTGTTGTGTTTCGAGCTATCAGTGAGCAACACGTGTCCATGATTGATTAGTAGACGCAAGATGAAAGAATTTATAATATGCGTCACCCGTTGGACGATGTCATACAGCATTTTTTAAGGTTAACTCTTAAGGCTCCTAAGGTTTTGCACATAACTCAATCAATAGTGGATGTAAAAACTTGATGTTTTGGGATTTTATATAATCCGGTTGATCAAAGCCAAATGCAACAAAACACTATTGTGTGACACGCGTAACGTACTCATTGTTTGTCAATCCGGGTTCTATTTGTTGTGTGAAAAATTAGGTGTTTCGTTACATCGAGTCCCATAATTTGAACTTCCGCCGCTGCGCCGCGGTGATCGCACTGTGATTGGCGCAATGCGTGCAGTATTCCTGCAGTCTTGTAGGCGATATACGTTTCACGCCAACCGCTCCTGACCGCACTGTGTTTGGCGCAATGGGTGAAGTATTCATGCAGTTTTGTAGGCGCTAATATAAGTTACATGCCGATCGCCGCGCCGAGGGCTTGTCTGTTTCATCTCCAGTCCTCGTCATCATTCCTCCCTGCGTTGAGCTCCAGGCCAAATTGCGTGTTTAGTTCCTCTTTTCACTCTACTAATTATATGCTATTTCTTGTATCACCGAAAAACGACAAAATTAGAAATTACTGTCCTCGGGAAAGAGAGATTTCGTCCCCTTTTCTCATTGATAATTTTTTTTTTCTGGATCCGATTTTTTTATACCTACATTTAAAAAAATTGCAAAATTTGCCGCCATGGGCCGCGGCCCATGTGGCCACCCCCTTAATCCGGCCTTGCTGCCCTGTATATCAAATTAAAACAAGATTCTTGAAAATCTAGGGAGAAGTTTCTTAGATACTTGATATCGTAAGGTAACCCTTGAGGTCTTGCAGATCCTCATAGTTTCCGCCTGAGCGTGTCTGCACAGTGCGCTTGTTAGATAGCGCTTGTTGTTAACATGTTGCTTCAATTATTTCTCGATCTGTCAGTTTTGCTACAATTGATTTAATAAATTCAATTTTGTATTCTGTTACAGGTTTGTGACGACATATATCACAGAATTTCATGCATGCAGTGAGTAAAAACTTTAAATAATTGCCAATGAAAATGTTTTCTTTTGATGTTGGAGTTCCAATCTTGTATTCAATCGAGGGATTCAGATGCCGTTCATCGAATATCGAGACTTTGCATGTGCAATGTGAATACGTAGGTTTTGCCTGTCAAGTAATCGTATTTCGGCAGTTGAATCTTTTGCGTTATCCAAAATTGATAAAGACGTCATCTCTCAAAAGACGTTTTCATCGAACTTCTAGACTTACACAAACATTTCCTCGGTAGCAATCTTCAAAGGAGAACCAATTGTATTTACTTATTTTGTACGTAGAAATGACGTAGATGGTATTTATTTATTTGCAAACGCAGAGGATGATACAAATATGCTCTTTGAAACTGAGTCTTCTTTTATAAATGCTGACTGTAAGATACCGCTGCTGTATGTTTGCTAAGTTCAATATTGGTTTCATTACTTTTTGCTCACGTAAACCAGTAGCTAGAAGGCCAATGTTTTTCCATCTTGGTCTTACTGTCGTGCTAAGGAAGAACGTCGTATGAGCCTTCAGACTCTGCCATATTTGCTTCAATTAAAACCTTATTTCCTTAGGTTAATCGTTACTATTTCTCTTCAATTTTCTCATGCAATTTTGTTCGCAATTTTATCTAAAACGTCTGAAAATTTCAAGGAAAAATACGCATAATGGTTTTTTTAAATTTACATGTTTTTCCGGAGCAATTTGGAAACACTCGAATGTTCATACGGTGTTCTTCCTTAGCACGGTAGTTTACTAATGATGCAAGATGCTCGCGTTTGGTCGGCAAGACTACAGGATGGATGACATTGTATCGCTTATATGATTTCGCAGTAGATGATGTCATTTATATTTTTTTAAACTTCAACATCTTCAATGATATTGCAAGTTGAAAAAAGCGGGCAGATACATCCTATTCTAATCTTTCAAAACATTATTCCCTTGATCAGCATCCCACTCGTTCCTTTCCATAAATATCGTCGCTGCTCCGACCCAAAGGTGTATCTCTATTTTCACATGAGTCCCAAAGCATCTAGTCATACGGAGAACAGAGCTCCGGTAGTAATTGAGATACTACGCCCTTGAATCGCAGAGGAACTACGATTTTTGGTAACATCATTCGGGCCCATTAATAGGACAAGTATATTGATGTTCACAGTGCCAAACCACGTATCTCCATTTGCAACGTTGTAGACTTTCGTCCATACATTACTTTTTCTATGGAAAACTAACCGATATAATTTCTTTAAAACTTACTTGATTTTTCTTTTGTGTTTGAAGAATATGCTTGAAACATTTCAAGCTAGAAAGTAGGTCTGGCCATGGATATTTTGGTTCGCCAGCCTTTTTCAATCTGAAATTTTTTTTACGATTCCCGGCAACTCTGCTTCCTGCAGGGAGTCTCGACACCGTGCGGTGCACGCTGAGTGCTGCGCCGCGCCGCGCCGCAACCCGCAAGACACCGACCCTCGTAAGAGGTTTATCCGCTCCTTCGTGTCGTCTTGGTGGTGACGTCACTTGGAGTGTGGTTAGCGAGGCCCCAAATACGCCTCTGCCCCGATTTTCTCGCATTTCCCGTCGCGCGCTTCCCTTCCCCCGAGGATTACGAGCTAATAAGCAGTGACATGGCGTGCTTTGCGATATATCGATAGGTATGCCATTTAAACCTATGGAATAAGATCGATAAACAGGGTGTTCGCAACGACCCTCTTGATGCTCGATTCTTCACCATGGCTTCAAATGGGGAAATATCGATAAACGATTTTCACGCCTCGCCTTTGCTAATAAGACTTGCTCAGGTGTTTAGGAAGCATTCTTTGTTGGTCCCAGGATTCTCCTAGGTTGGAGATTAAAATCTGAACACACGCTGAAATTTAGGCGTCTCATAAAACCAAACTTTGGGTTCAATTTTCTCAATTTTTTCAATCATGAGATTTCCGTATGCAGTCACCACAAAGTATTTAGCAGGATAATAATCTCGATTCTGTTAAAAGCTAATCCATTTAAGGTAAAAAATGGCTATTTCTAAAATGTTCAGGGCATGGTGCAAAGCATCCTGTCATTTCTAACTCCAAGAATTAATACCTTTTAACCATCAAAAATAAGGAACGGAGGCAGTTCTTTTGCTCTCCTGAAAAATCGGGTTTTCCGAGATACGTGGTATGGTAGTTTCACCATTGATGCAATGTTTCATCTTTTGAAATGACAATAATTCCGACAAGCTCCACAAAATCTTCAAAATCATAAGTTGGAAAGCATCAAATACACGGCGCGGGGCTGGCGCGCACGGCGCGAACGCATAGTAGCGCCTTACAAGATCGCAGGATACTTCATGCATTGCGTGTACAGCAGTCCGCGCAACGCATAGCGCCTTACGAGTCTGCAAAATACTTCATGCATTGCGCGTATACCACGGTGCGCGCTCAAGTCGTTGAAAAGTCGCGCGGATTTTGTTGGTGTCAGTGGCGTGGTGTGCTTTGCGATATATCGATTGATCTACTATTTAAATCTATGGAAAAGGATCGATTATCACGCTGTCCGCAATGAGCACCTATTGATCCTTTGCTACAGCTTTAAATGGAGAAATATCGATGATAATCGATCCTTCACGCCACGCCACTCGATGTGTGTTGCCACGGGTTGATTTTTTTTTAACATCGCAAATTTTCAGAAAGAAGGAATGGTATATTCTCTCGCAATTTTACTGTCGCCGTATTTACAGGCTTTGTGACGGTATTTCATAAAGAGAATACTTCAATGAGACATGAGTCAAATAATATGCTTTTTAGGTGCGATGTGAAGAATCGGAACTTCTAATTTCAATCTCATAAATGTTGCTCGATGAATTGTCAATTTTAGCGAAAAATGCTGAATTCTGACAGAAATAACGGTATCTCATCATTAGAAAAAGCTTGGCCTAAGCATGATGATTCTTAAAGTTTCAAAAAAAAAAACTTTCCTTGAATGCTTAATTTAAATTAATTTTTCGCGGCAAATTCCTAAATAATAATGCTTGAGCGAAGCAAACCTTTTCAATGATCTCTAAAATGATTCTCTCCAAAACTGAAGCCTCAAATTGTAAAAAAAGCAAGAAGCAAAAGGGAACTTGAAAATAGGAATTTAGATGGAATAATAAGTCTGTTCACAGCAGTATTTGAACCAAGTTGGTAGTGAAATTTTGGGATTATTTCAGAAACAAAGTATCTGATTTTGATCATCCCATACAAATAAATATTCTTATAAATAAGTCCATAAACCTGATTTCTCTCTGCTAAACTCGGGTCCATTCTCTCTCTCTCTCTCTCCCCCCCCCCTTGAGTTCCAGCTTGTTTCACCAGACTCTGACAGCTCCTCCATGTTTTTGACGCCGAGTTTAGTTAAATCGAGCTTGTCTAGTCATGCATTCATTGTCGCTTCTGAACAAAGAGACGAGACGGGTTCATTTAGAAGTCAGGACGTTTATCTCTCCGGAGTAGGACTTTGAATTCAATTCGTGGAAAGTCAGTTGGCATGTGTTCGATTCACGACTTTTAGTTAGCACAGACAGTGTTGGGATCATTTAATGCAGTATTCTGTCACTGAACTACGCCATTTGCCTCTTGAAAGTTTTGCCAATTTCGATTCGAAACTTTGCGCACTACACAGTTAGAAATTTCCGTGTCTATAGTCACGTTAGGTTACTTTGAGTTACATTTTTCGGTCAGATGAACCGAACGACGCAGTTGATTAACCAAATTGTTCGTTGATTGACGTTAAATCGACCAAAACCGTCGGTCTTTTTGAGACTTCAGCGGGCTGATAGTTGAAATTGATAGACCAAGCTATACACAAAGAGGAAAAAAACGATATGGAGGGACCCTTTCGGTGGAAGCGGCGGGTGTTTGCAATGGACAAAAGAGGTTGGTAATAGACTAACCAACGACAACCCAAGAGAGACCCTTTAGTTAGATCTGACTTCAATTCAGAAGTTGGATGTAAAAAAAATTTCCATCACACCCAAAATCACGTGTAGAACTTAGTAGAACTCTTTTGACATCTTGTTTGTTTACTTACGGCCAAACTAGGAGTGGAAGGGCTGGGGTTGCTTTACATGAGCCAACTTTGGGGCTCCATGAAAGCCAACCAATCAGAGAGCGGCACACTTTCTCTGTAGTAAAGGAATTGAGATTGCAATCCTCTCGGGATCTCAACGTAGCGTAGGATATCCTCTCCATCACGGCCTCGACTTCGAGAGCTTTTTTTGAGACCAGGAGTTGACTCCAGAGAAAACCAAGGGCACCGTCGTGATTCTCGCGAAACTTTCAATCAGAAAGAAAAGTACTTAAATCACAAACATCCCTCACACATGCAAGAACTTTTTCACTTGGATCCCTGTGCGATGGAGTCTTGAGAGCAAGATACATTTTTTCAACCTGATTTTCGTTGACCTGGCAATATAGAAGGGTTTAGTGGGGCGACTTGGCGTTTCATCGCTAGATGGCGAAGTTGGGCACCGATTCAGCTCACGTTTACAACCCCCCGCCCCTGCGTCCAGTTTTCCGCTCCGAAGATTTTGTCTGGTTCAAACGATGAATAAGAAAGCGTTTCGGTGATCCTCGCGCCGGGACGGGGCTTCGCCGCCAGATGGCGCTGCAAACACACCTCATTCTTGCACTCACCGTGGTAAGGAAAAACACCCTATGAAACTTCAGACGTTGCCAAATTGCCCTCGACAAAAACTCATATTTTCTGGGAAACTTATGATTATTTCCCCGTCTAATTTAGTTTCTGAAAACTCCTAAATTTTTAACACTTTCTTCGAAAATATATATTTAACTCGAGGAAATTTAGCTGTATCAGAGTGATCATGCGACGTTCTATCTTAGCGTGACAGTATCGAGGCTGTATATTTCCACGGACTGGCAACCACGAGAGCGCGTGTTTCTGACCCGCGCAACGATGGCTTAACTTCCGAGCTGGGCATTACGTATGTCAGCGAGTCAGCAAGTTTGCGCCTTAGCACCCGCCGCCCGCAACACGCATCGCAGCGCTGTATGACCGACCGCCTTACTTTTACAGCCTCTTTGGATCCGCGAGTTTCTTCGTAATGAAGTTTCGCGCCGCGGAGTCGCGCTATTACTCGGAAGAAAAAGAAGAAGAAAATCGCTGCTGCCGCACGAACCTCGGTTTCAACCGCTCCAACTTTTCTACTATATTTTACTTTTATATTACAAAGCGTATCAATCCTGCGGCGTGTTGAAACTGGCGTTGAATCTCTTTGGCTATCAAAGCAGAAGAACGTTTGTAGAATAATCACGCTTAACGTGCTAGCTGAAATTTTTAGGGGGAAAAGTGAAAGATTATGCATGCTCTAAATCATTATCATCCCCCCCCCTTTTTTTTTTCTTTGGTTTC
Organism: Bemisia tabaci; assembly: GCF_001854935.1. NCBI lineage: Eukaryota > Metazoa > Arthropoda > Insecta > Hemiptera > Aleyrodidae > Bemisia > Bemisia tabaci. The sequence continues at coordinate 299,352 of NW_017547236.1, forward strand.
TGATAGTTGAAACAATGCTAAAGTATGACCACGCAAGGTGGTTAGCGACCGGAAAAACTGGGAAAAGTCAGGGTATGCAATTCTACCGGGAAAAACCAGGGAAAAGTCGGGGAGTTTTGTGTGGAGCCGGGTTCCACGTCAAAATTGAATCCGCGACGGGGCAGCTAATCGCGTTGTTGTAGAAACGTTTTGACCACATTAATTAAACTTGCCCTCATACGTTACCTTAAAAAAGTCGGGAATTATTAGAGGAAGTCAGGGGAAAGTCGTGGAATGATAAAATGAAATTTTGCTAGCCATTCTGACTTCGCCAATGAGCCTTTACGTCCTCTTTCAATCGCATTAGCATATTTTATCTAGATTATCCATAATTTAACAAACTTCAAAACATAACTGTTTGATAGGTTTTTTCCGTCGTCTCCGTTTGCAAAACAGACGATTTCTAACAAGGAGTACTAAATTTTGCTGGCCCTGATGCCCCTCTTTGCTTGAAAAACTGCATCCACACGTTGTTAGATTTTCTCGGACAATTTACGCATTTCCAAGAAAACTAATTTTTTTCTCTCTTTTTTTTTGTAAACTTTACGGAAAATTTGTATCATGCTTTATACATGAATATAACTGAAATATTCAAATTTGTTCATCAACATTTATCAAATTTCTAACTGCCAAAAAAATCACCAAAAGAACTGCACGCACGATTTACCGTACAAAATCTTACGATAATAATTACTATAGAGCATGATACCACTATTCGACCTCCTGGGAGCTCGGTGTGCCTATTCAATTCATTGAAGGAGTTTTTATTTTCGGTGGCTTCTTCACGCTAAATTATGATATATCGTGCGTGGTAACAAGCAGATTCTCATTTAAAAATGTATCCTCGCTCGATTAAACTTTGCACATACGATGTCTAGTGCGATGCCACTGGGTGTGCGTAGAACTGCATCTACACGTTGCCAAATTTTCTCGGAAAAATCACGCATTTCTTGGAAGCTAATGTTTTTGTACACTTGACGAAAAATATTACTCATGATTTGATGTGGATAAATATTCAAATCAATTGAGAGGAGTTAATCAATTTATTAACTGCCACAAACATCTTACTAACTACCGTGCTAAGGATAAACGCCGTATGAACATTCAAGAGTCGCCAAATTTCCTCTGATGAAGTGTTTATTTTTGAGGAAAGTTATGCATATTCTTCTTTGCATTTTTCAGGCATTTTTAATTAAATCGCTAACTAAAGTGTTAGAGAAATGTGAAGAAAAATATTCCCAATTTTCCAGTAAATTCATTTTTTTATCAAAAGAGTGCTAAAGGCAAGGTCTAAAGGTTCATTAGGCGTACTTCCTTAGCACGACAGCAAAAAACTACCTTGTCCATAGTACGAAATTACGTGCGTAGGGTAGGATACCACTATTCGACCTCCCAAGCGCTCGGTGTGCCTATTCAATCAATTGAAGGCGTTTTTATTTTCGGTCGCTTCACGCAGCATTCCTATGAATTGTAGTGGTAAATAGCAGATTCTTGTCTTAAACTGTTTCCCCTTAAGATGTCCAATGCGATGGCCTTCAAAACAGTTATTGTTCTTTTTTATCGTAAATCTGTCAAATAGCATACAGGATTGTCAATTAATGGAAGACTACACAGAAAAAAATAGGGAAGTCGACACAACCAGCGGCTAGTTTAAAATGCGCCAGCTACCGTGCGGTAGTTACGATAACTACCGCGGTGGAGGTGACAACCAACCCGGTAGTTATCGTCACTACCGCACGGTAGCTGGCGCATTTGTAACCAGATGCTGGTTGTGTCGACTACCCTATTTTTTTCCGTATATTACTCTCCTACCAGATTTTATTTAATTTTCTTTTTTAGGTGAATTTGACAGTAGCAAACGGGTGACCTGTTTTGGCTCGCTCTGTGGAGGCAATATATTTGAAGGACCTCAAATTACACACTTTCTATTGTGTAACAATTGTTTTCTGGGATCATAGCTCCTGGTTTCTTATGCCAATATTGGCAACATTCTTTCATAGTATTGACGATTGATCCTGTTGAAACTAATTCCGCGAACCTTATTGTACTCGTGGCTGGTCAAAAGTTCAATTTTCAGAATAGAGTATAAAACGTGTGACCTTTTTTAACCCTCTTTTGACCGGAGATGGCTGTGTAATTTCCAAAGTGAAGGGAATAAACGCTGAAGATGAAGAAACCTCGAAGAAACAAGGGAGAGAAAGACAGAGAGATAGAGAGACAAAAATGAAACTAACTTCTCCTTCGGTGAGTCCTAGCACACATAAAAGCTCAAAGCTTTTAAGATCCGTTTATGGTCGATGAAGCTGTATGCGGATGAAGATGTAGGAGAACTTAGAACGAGTTAGCAACTTTTGTGCAACATTGATTCGAATTTAAGTTCAAAGCTGGTTTTAGTAGTACAGTTGCGCAAAGTTTACATTTTTGGCACGGATTTTTTCAATGCTAAGCAATTTCAACTTCCGTTATTGTATCATCGAAACATGCATTGAATTCAAGCTGAAAGTTGAATCAAAAGCTTATCTCTTTTTCAACTTTAATCTTAGGCTTAAATCGATGAAATTTATGAAAGGGATAAAAAGTCTCTCTTCAAAAGGGTTTTTTTTTTTTTTTTTTTTTTTTTTTTTT
>NW_017547236.1:302036-343143 GCF_001854935.1 Bemisia tabaci
CACGGAAAAAAAAAAAAAAAAACACTTTCTAACACAAAATTTCATTTAATACCTTGTCCTTAGTATTTCCTCTCGTGCAACAGACAAAATCTTTCGGTTTGGTTGAAAATCACAACATAGAATTCCGGATAGCGCGTTCTGCCGAACGGAACTAAGCGCCATTGAAAATCATTCTGACTATATCACTGAAAAAAAAAAAAGTTCCGTCATGTGAACCGAACGTCCGGTGTTCCATACTATCCGAAATTTTCGGTTTGTCACACTGAATTTTCGGTTCGTGTAAGCAAAAGTTCTGCATGTATAACCAAACTTAGTTCGTTAGTTCACTTTACCGCACAAGTTCAGTTACAGGAACCGAAAGTTCGGTTTGACAAACCGAAAATTCAGTCTGGAGAACCGAATTATTTGGGATGACATGGACTACATTTTGCTATTTGAAACTATAAATTCTAGCCCGGTTTAAAAACGACGTATGTGCCGCATTAGTTTCCCTATACACATAAGTGTTTTTCCAGAAGAGCCAGAATTTATTGTGCAAATTGCAAAATGCAGTCCATATGAAACACCGAACTTTGGCACATACCACCGAACTTTTTTTCAGTGAGGACGCGTTCCGCAGCACCCGCTAATCCAACCTCCTCTCCTCTCCCTTCTTCTCCCCATGTTACTTAGTTCCGTTCGGCAGAAATATACGTCCAAATAATCTCGGTTGATCTAATCAGAAGAAAATTAACGAGAAGTAACGAAACAAAGTAAGGAAACACATACATATTAACCTGATCAGTAGTTATATTCAATCTATCGTTTGATTTTAAATTAGAAAAATCGTTTAATTAAGTAATTGTGAAACGTTTTTACCAGCTTTTATGAGTTTTTACATGATGCTTTGGGGGGAAAAAAACATTGGATCTAGAGTTCAGACTCTTAAAGATGCTTACATAAAAAGAAAAGTCACTTACATCAAGCAGAAACTCGTTTTCATTCTGCTACTTTATTCTTGATTCAAAATAAAATCTTCTTGACGGCATACTTAAGAATGTTTTTGCCTGAATCGAGTCACTGTTTTCTCAAATGAAATTCGCTAAACATCACTAAATACGAATGCCAGGACTTGGTGAGTTTTTGAATTACCGCTCTCTTTTTGTGCTGTAGTATCTTGATTTATTTTGCGAGAAAAGCTCCTTACTCTTAAATGATGCGTTTCAGTCTTAATATATTGGAGCGCCTTCAATTGCGTATGATACTCTGCAACACCTTTGTTGTGAAATAGTTGCTTGAGGCGCCGTGGCAAGCGCATTGGTGCCTACAAACCTAAGGGGATACTTCAAGCATTGCGCAATGCGTGAAGTATCCCCTTAAGTTTGTAGGCGCCAGTGCGCGCTGGCAGCACGTCGCTCCGCTCTGTGTTAAGCTCTAATATTTAAACTCGCGGAGTTAGCGTTTTTAAACTAATCACTGGAAAAAAACACATTGGATCTAGAGTCCAGACTCTTGAAAACATCGGCAAGAAAAAATACTCTTGATTGAATCAGATTTAAGCTTAAATCAAAAGGAAATCCGCTCAAATTAAGAGGCTTGGTTCTTGATTTAAGCAAAAATCCGATTGAATCAAGAGAATTTTTTCCTGTCGATGTTTTTAAGAGTCTGGACTCTAGATCCAATGTGTTTTTTTCCAGTGTGCCAACTCTAAGATCTCGGGTCGGAAACGAACCTCCATCCAACCACCCCACCCTACCCCAGTTTGTATCTCGGCCTCGCGGTTTCGCGGGCGAGAACCGCCCCCGCCGCTCAAGGAGAGCGGTTTGGCGGCTAAGAACGGATCCTAATCGCCACACGAGACCAATGATCGGCATGTAAATAGCTCTCCCCGCAGCACGGTGAAATATATTCTTCCCCGAATCGCTCTTTATTACCGACGTTTTTCGCACACTCCCAGATTACCGGCAACAGATGGTTGATCCTCGCATGTCTCCAGGGCGCTCTTCCGCAAACTTTTATGAGTTCCTCCATTGTTGAGTCTTGAACGGATTGATTCAGTGGCAACGACGTGCGGTCGTCGCTGATTGGTTCTTCATATCCGGATGAGTTATAAACACCTCGCTTCTGGGATAAACAAGAGTGATATTTTTTGTTCTTTCCCACCTGTCTCTGGTTCCGTTCGGCAGAAATACGTCCAACTAACGGAGGAACAGCTCGAAAAATTGGAAGGACCAGTATTACAAAATGCGAGCCAAATACCACTCGCGTAGCGAGTGATCGGGGGCCCTGGGGGCGAAGCCCCTTTGCTAGCCGTGACGGACGCGCAAAGCGCGTCCAGGACGGCTAGTAATTCAATAATACAGGATCATTCAGAGACCGTTACCAGTGGCGAGGCCGAGGCGTGAATGAGCGATTATCGATATTTCACTATATTAAACTGTGATAAAGAATCTATGATTAATGTGTTCATTGCGAGCACCCTGTAAATTGATCATTTGCCATAGGTTTAAATGGCAGATCAATCGATAAATCGCAAAGCACGCCACGCCACTGACTGTAACCTGCAGATCACCGAAACATCATGGGAATCAGTCTTAAAAATATGACAAATAATAAAGAATCGAGAAGCTAGAGACCCGATAGAGATGGGATTCGAGATAAATGTCCGTTGATGGAGTCAGTTTGTCTCCTTCAAATAAATAAAAAGTTAGCAGCTTCAGCTTGCTTTCAGCTCTTTGGAAAGTTAGAGAGATATTAGTGATGAGATAATGAACATATGTCCAGAGATGGAATTGGTAAATTTCTCGGAACGAAGGGGCCGGATTTCTTAGAGCGCTGCAGTATATAGAAACAAGATTTTAGATATGTTGGCATTTGTGCACTAAATACAAATACTTATTTTTACAACCGTAGTTGCAGCAGATATGACAAATAAAATCGATGACAACTTTTTGAGGCAGCAAAGACGGACAACAAAAGAGGTACACATGGTTCCTCGCAGCCATTTTTTCTCTCGTCGTTTCCGAAACGGAGGAACTTATCGTTATTTTAAGCTTGCAAAATCGATTCACAAAAAATTTTCATTTTTTTAACCAAAAATTATCACGCAATTCCTGTCCAAAATTTTGTTGAATTTTGGCGCTAATCCATGACAAATCGCTGAGATTTTAAATAAGAAATGTCTGATAACTTCTGAGTAAAATTAAAAATTGTATTTAAAAAATTAGGTTTGTAAATTCATATATTTCCAAGACGCATGTATCGGCATCCAACGTGAATTTTCTCGGCAGACAGCATCAACTGCACAGGTGAAAACAAGAGATAAAAACCTGTTAAAAGGTCCAAAGTCGAGTTTTTCGGAGGAGTGGCAAAACAACTCGACAAAGGGCCGACGAACTCCGCCCTTCCGGCTATTACTTCTCCATAAACAAGCTACAGTCTCCTTTGGCGGGCGAAAGTACCTCCTGATCACATGCTTTTAAGCTGCGAGAAATGAAGAAAAATTGCTACCAACTTTTACTGCGGAGCTTTTTAACGCAGCAATTCTCAAAGACCTACCCGAACACGGAAGCCAGACTGATCGAAAAAGGAAATTTACTTCTACCCGCACAGTCACTCACGAATCTGTCTCACACTATTGTACTTAGGCATGCCTTTGCAAAGCTCCAATGTTTTTTTTTTTCGAAATTAGAAGTATCATTATATTGAGGGGGAAAATTAAGATTATTTTTTATGAAATATTATATAACACGGATGTTTTCCCACGGAGTATGAGACCCAAAATTAATTAATGGTGTAGAGGATTGAATGACTTGCAAATGATGATGCTATTTAAGAATTAAACAATTCATCAAACCGGGATATTCACTCCAGCGGTTTTGTGTCATGAAACGCAGTTCCCCTATGGTGCGGTCCTACGTTACCCTTCCGGGTCTTTATCTGTAGCACTGGACGGATGTCCACACGAAGATTCGAAGAGGTAACGTAGGACCGCACCACAGCGATACTGTGTATCATGCTGCATAATCTGAATGTTTCCCAAAATTTTCAATCGTTTTTTGGGCTCTGACAAAGAAACATGAAAGAAACCACAACAATTTGCATTTCTAGCCCAAAAAAACAAAAATTAATGCCACTGGTGGTGACTAAACTTTTTTTTTCTTTACATTTTCCCCCTTTGATCCCCATTCATAATTTCTCTTGGTACCTAAAAAATCACTGTGCTGCGTCGGATTTTGGGAAATCGTCAGGATTCAACCTTCGTGGCTGCCACCTCAGTTCAATGTACGTGAAACGTAGGTATGTGATCTTGCCGACCTCTTTGGCCGAAACGCAACATTTCATTCCCCGCTTTAGTCCCACTAGAGCCGCGGTGCGAGATTTGAATTTCAAAAGCTTTGCAGTCTTGGGTGAGAACAGCAATAAGCGTGTGCTGTTGAAATCATGAACCAAGCCAATGCAAGCAAATTCGATAAGAATACAAATTCATGTGCTTTCTGGGAGGTTCAGGAGCTTTGTTCATCATTATCAACAGCGAGCAGTCATTTTAGTTTTCGGCCAAAACTGCAAGGTTGTTAAGATTCAAATCTCGCACCGATGCCTTAGTGATGGGAACAATAAGTTGCGTTTCGACCTTTTGGTCGACCCTTTTCGGGTCGGCAAAAACCTCCCCACGTCACACTTACCTTGCCCTCAGCTAAGGTCGAGACTGAGCCAGCCGACAACAGCGGAGTCTGTCGGCCATTAACGCAAAGGAACAATGAAACGCGCGATGGTTGCTGCTGAGTCGTTAAAACATTTGCGAGGGAGAGACCCGAGCACAGTTGGCTCGACGATAAAACAGTTGTGAACGGACAATGGCGACAATTCCGGCTCTCCTCAGTGTCCTCGTCTGTAATTTCAGTTTATCGTCCGCGTCCACTTTTTCCCAAATCGAGCGTCTCCGAACAGAGCACTCTCTTTAGTACTGGTCGAGGATCAACAATGACTCCCTTAACGGCTAGTAGTTGATGGGAAAAATCTTCAGGAAATCAGCAAACTATTGCGTCTTATAGCCTTCACGGAAAACAATGAACTGTCTGATTTAAGAAGAAAAGTGTCCGCCATGTTTCAATGTAGATTTTACAATAAAAAATATGCTAATTTAACCACCTCCTAGGTTGATCCAGCTTTCACTTTTGTAAAATGTACATTGAAACATTTTGGACATGTTTTTTACAATTTAAATTTTGAATCAGCAATCCATTTTTCCGTGTTACGAGGGCATTTATACAAAACGTTGAGGTTCTTAAAGTGGCTTCATTGGTTTCCTCGTAAAATTTTCTGGCAGAAGTACCTCTTAAAATTTAACATGTGTCGAAATAAACATCAAAATAAGTGATTCTAGAAAAAAATTCAAGTCCAACCTCTCCACCTGATCCACTGTGCGCCCCTGGAGGCTCGGGGTGACCATCGAGGGTTGGGCTGCTTAGTGGCCAGAAGGACTCTTCAGGTGTTCATAATCGCAGAGGTTTTCAGATTTCTTTACTTACAATTCCCCTTCTGAGAAATTCAACACGACGGAACACTTGGAATTTCGCAAATTGAGACGTTTTCTTTTAAAGTGTTATACCTTTGTTCGTCCGTTTTTCTCGCTCGAGTAAAAATAAAAGCGAAGATTTTAAAACAAGTAGATACGATCGTGTTCTCCAACGGTTCATCCTCATATCGATCCAGTCCGCTCTGTCGGAGAATTCGTCTTTTCCCTCACGGAAGAACGTAAGTCCACTGCAATGTTGCCTAATTTCCCCCAAGCAAATTGCATATTATCCAGGAGAATCTTGGGCATATCTCATTGAAAATTATACTGATTTTTCAGTAGATCTCATACAAAATTCAGAAAAATTTCGGATGAAAATTGTACGGGTACAATTTTGTACAAAAAATTAATTGCTAGAGTAAATTTGGCAACCTTGGAATGGAGTTACGTTCCTTTGTCCGAGAAAGGAGGAATTGAGTCGCCTCGGAGCGCGAAGTGTTTTCTCAGCTGAAATGACGATCCATCTTCCGAAAGTTTCAAAAGTTGAAACGGTCAAGCGAATTCTTTGAACGCTCTCCAGGCGGGCTCTGCCGCGCCGTGCGCGTCGAAGTGGAATCGAGAAAAGTTTAAAACAGACGAAGTTAAAGCGGACAGTCGCATAGCTGCCACGTCTTAAATGTCATTCCATGATAATGCTTCTTGGTAACGATTATTACAGTATCGACATCATACGCAATCGCCCACGACAAAGGAAGGAACTCATTGTTAGTCCAAAGAGAGCTTAACGTTATCGGCATCAGAGCACTTATCGTCTCTCGACTGACAAAAGGACGTAACTTATGTAACGTAATGTCCTCATGTAACGTGCTGTCCTATTGTCACGGAATGTCCTAATGTAACGTACTGTCGTATAATGTAACGAAATTTCCTAATGTAATATACTGTCCTAATGTAAAGAAATTTCCCAATGTAACGTAACGTAAAATGAGTCGGGGAAAGCATTAAGGTTTATAAACGACAAGGTTCATCGCGCCGTGAAGTTATGTCCTCATGTCAGGTGGGCGATGATATGAGGGGCTTAGAACACAAGCAGAATATGTGCTATTTTTGAAAAAATTGAGGTATTAATGATATTCACAGAAGCTAGTCGCGAAATTTATTCTGTGAAAAATTCGCCACTCAAATCCAATTTTTATAAGCATCAAAAAGTGAATTTGAACTCTCTTTTCGCCACCAGGCTCCATGTAATTTTGAAACTTTTAATACTTGTTTCTTGAAGTTGCAAAAACTTCACTTACCCTTCTTGTCCTTCAAGCCCCTCATGTATCTCATATCTACAAATGCTCTACGAAAATTTTAGGATAAAAGAAGCCCTAATATGTCAGACCAAAGCGAAGGATAAAAGTCAGCCAAATCCTCTCGCAAAAATTCGTCATATGAATCGTATCTCTCACCGTTTAGTGTTCTTTCTGGTTATCTGAACCGTAGATTGGTCTTCGTAACCAAAGATGTCTCTGTATACGATACAATTCCGATCAAAGTAGACTCTTTGATGACTGTTGGTCACCATGTCTTTCAAGTCTTTACTGATCATAATTGGACGACCCGTACGCTTTGATCAAAATGCAGTGGCACCATGCATCACTTATCATTTCCCGCACCATTTTTCTGCCTAGCTTTCATTTGAAAATAAAGCGAAGTAACGATTTTAGGACTGATGACTCCCGAAAAATTGATGAATAGTTCGGGAGTTCGATCGTGTAGCGAGACTTAAAATTGCGATTATATTTTATTACCATGTTCAGACAAAACCAACGGCACCCTCCCGGATTTATGCGGCAAATACACCGAATTTATCGCGGTCAAATCGTAAATCGGCCACCCCAACAGGAACCACATTCCGAGCACAGCCCGGCAAGCTGGCTCTCGGCCCAACATTCCACGGAGCCCCGTCTTGTCCTTTCGCGGGAAATCCTACAAATTTCCTCGCGGAACGGGGCGATCCCGCGTGGAACTTGGCTCCGCCGCACACTGGACCAAATTAATAGGAAAATTCGGACAAACCTGGCAACTTCGAACGCTTATACTATCGAAAATATAAAACGAGGAAGTTTAAGAGTGGTTTCATTGCTTTTTTCGTGAAATTTCCCTTTAGAAACACCCATTGAAATTGAATTTATCATTCTAAAGATAATACACAAAGATAGCCCAAATAATTTAAATAGAAAAAACACAAAACACGGGGTAAACAAGGCTAAAAAACAGAGACATGAAATTCGTGGGACGTTTCGGGGTGTTCTCAACCCCCTCCGTGACCAGGAAACAAAAATAAAATAACAAATAAATTATAAAAATGAAGAGACCCTTAAACCCCCATTTGCGATGATGACAAATAAACGCGGGGGTTGTTTTCACCTCAAATGGGGGTTTAAGGTCTCTTCATTTTTATAATTTATTTTTTAATTTTATTTTTTTTCCTGTTCGAGGAGGGAGGGGGCTAAGACCACCCAGAAACGGCCTAGGTTTTTTATATCTCTGGTTTTTAGCCTTGTTTACCCCGTGTTTTGTGTCTCTTCTGGACAAATTATATGGGCCATCTTTGTGTACTATCTTTATAATGACAGATTCAATTTCAAGCGGTGACTCTGCAAGGAAATTCACGAAAAAAGCAGTGGAGCCCCTCTCAAACGTCTTTGTTTTTAATTTTCAAAAATATCAGCTTTCAAAGTTTCCAGATTTTGTCCCAATTTTCGCGTTTCTGTTTTGTTTTTTTTCTAGTCTGTCATTAAATAAATATCAAAATTTGAAAGTTCCGCCAAAATTTTCATGTCCGACTTCTCTAGTTTATTCGGTCCATTGTGCGCCGGGCGCGGGGAACGGGCAAATGGAATAACCGTATTTCCTGGGGTCAAGGAGCACCTTATATCATCGCGGTACCGTCAGTAACAGTTACAGCATGCCCGGTGCCCCGCCTCCGTCTTCCCGAGTCCCGAGATCGAAACTGAGGACCCCCGGGGGCGGGCGGGGTGCTAGGGAGGGGGGGTGCATATCGGGATCCTCTTCCTGCTTCGGAACTCACGTATACGCTCCGCTCTGGAAATTTATCTGCCCGGACGCCACGGGCGAAGGATGCCGGCGAGTATCTCGAAAGCGAGACGACGGAGGGAATCGAATGGAACGTATGGTGTATGGTGCGGCGATGATATGGAATGTTTCAGGGAATGTAGCTTTGTGGATGAAACAGAAGGGTTGAAAGACTTTGGCATCGACGTTCGCCGATCGAGAAAGAGAGGGCTCGCGTACTGTCGTGCTAAGGAAAAACGCCCTATGAGCTTTCAGACATTGCCATGATAAAAAAAAAACATACCGGGAATATTTTGAATATTTTTTAACGCACTGGAAAAAACACATTGGATCTAGGGTCCAGACTCTTAAAAACATCGACAAGAAAAAGTACTCTTGATTCAATCAGAATCTAGCTTAAATCAAGAACCAAGCCTCTTAATTTGAGCGGATTTCCTTTTGATTTAAGTTTAAATCTGATTGAATCAAGAGTCTGGACTCTAAACCCAATGTGTTTTTTTTTTCAATGCGCGTTAATCTGTTAATTGTGTTATAAATACGAAAACTGTTTGTTCTAAAATCAAACCGAGCGTCAGGAAGGACGGTCTGGCTAGGTTAAGTTATGTTATGTTATGTTAGGTTAAGTCAAGTTAGATTTGATATTGAGAATATGCGATTTTCTATTATGATGGAGAATGGATGGACGTGAAAATACTGACGGAGGTTTCCTTGCTATTAGATTCCATGCTCAAGCAAAAAAATGAAAAGTTCAGCGATGAGCATGGAGTCCAAGGTTGGATTTTAACATTTTTAAATGTACTCAACGTGAATTGTCAGCGGGTTTACTATGTAATGTGTAGTCAGTTTCCTGCAAGTGCCTCTGGAAGGCAACAGACTAATTTGCGACTGATACCGTTCCTCCACTCCGGATGTTCTTAAACATATTCAGCCACGCTTCACATCTAATTTCCGTGGACTTCTTTTCTCTCGCCGTGAAAGATGGGCAACTTGAGGAATCCGGAAGGAACTCGGTGGTGTGATATACGTTTCGAATCTATGCCCAGAGTATCTGTTCCTCCATCCTTGGCGTCTTGCCGAGGCACGCCGGACGAACCGCTACATCGGGAGGCATTTTAAACTCATGGGATCAATTAAAGAGGAACGCAATATGGGGAAAAAGCGGAGGCTTCGTCTCTGACCACAATCATAGTTTTGCTCTATTAAGAAAGAACGTTGTATGAGAGTCGTACTCACAGCAGAGGCGGATCCAGCAATTTGGCAACACAGGATTCACTCTTTTTGAACGTATGTTAAATAATCGAATATTTTCGGACCACCTGATCGCTTCAGGAATCGATACATTTCTATAGTATTGAATTGAGAAGAACAATATTACCAATTTGCTGGATCCGCCAATGAGCCGCGGTCCCTCCTTTAACGGCTATTTTTCCTACGGAGGCCTCATATATTTCCCATTGTGATCAAGGGATGTTTAAACAGTGCCGATCAAGCGTAGTTAGGTGCCGAAAACGCCTTCAATTACAAAGGATACCATCTAGCGTACACCGGCGTTCGAATAGTCGTATCAACGTTTCAACCTAGATTTGTGCATCAGCTTACCGAAGAAAAACTTGTTTGACGTAATGTTTTCTTCCGAAATTGTATGAGTCTATCTTCAATTAATGTATCGCATGACAGTATAGTATTATTCACCTCCAAAAAGCTAAGAATCTTTACCACAGAGCGTAGTCCTGCAGTGCATACCTCGACACCTCCACCATAAATTATTTTCACGCACTGTCCTATTAAGTTGTATACTTGAAGTGATGGAATAATGAGGGCTAAAGAATACTGCTCTTCTTCTTATTTCTCAACTCTGCCCTATCATTCTCCTCTTAAAATTCGCCAATAAAGTTGCGTCCAGCTTTTAAAGACGTAGCATAAATGGATGTGTAAAGGAGATGAAAAATAAATTGATAAGTATGAAACATAAATGATGGCCGAGAAGAACAAGAAAAGAAAATAGAAGGATGAAAAGAAAAATTCATAAATTTCTTATATTCAGTCATTTAGGGATGCAGAAAGTTCCTAGGCTTCCCATTTTAAAAACCCCCTTTACCTTAGGAATTTAGAAAAGATAACTGTTATAGCTCTGTACGTCTAAATAGCCGCGCTTTCGCGAAAAACACGCAACTTTTACAGCAGCTTTCGAAAAAAATCCGAGATTATGAAAGCTTTCCCATATTTTTGGGGCCTTTCTATTTTCACTTGGGACAAATCCCGACCCGCCCTCTCGTATGGTCGAGAAATTGTCGCAATCATGAGAATATTTCAAGTTTTTCAATTTCATGCTTCGTCTTTGACTGTCTAAAGGCAGATTCAGACATCTCAAATNGGGGGGGGGGGGGGTTATGGTCTTCAGACATGACTTTCGAGGCTTTAATAGAAAATTAGCTGTAACGGCAGCGAGGCATTCCATGAGAAGCTCTAATGAAGTGACGCTCAACCCAGGAGTGAATTCTGTTTAAGAGTAGCGCTAGCTGCTTAACGCCCGGAATTCTGCCTCATACCCAGGAGTCCCACCCGGCCTTACCCTCTCTGTTCTCTCTTCCACTCTTCCACATCACAACTTTTAATTAAATGCACGAGCGTTCCTTTCTTCGACTCTTTCTGTCGGCTGTGCCAGGTTTTAGGTAACTGAATCGCGACGTTGTCAAATTCACTACCATTTGAAAAGTTGCGTTTCCTACGTTGCATATTATTTGGGTACCCCTGTTTTTCTCGTTTCGTAATTTGTCAGTCGCGCTGGTTACGAAATCGTGTTTTCATGCTTGATTCTTGTAGATTAGCTAATAATAATAACATGTGTTCAAACGGCAACTTTCTGCGTTTTTACAATGGTGAAAATGTAAAATTGCAGAAAATTTACCCAATGGTTTCCTCTAAAATAAAAATTAGCACTGGAGATTCCTAAACACAGCAACCAGGAAGTACCCTTTCTACACGAAACGCTTCAATGGACCACTAGACAAGGTACGAATTTAAGCGTTCTGATACATGTTTCTTAACGAGAATTTCACGTAGAACACGATTTACATATCGAAAATTACTGAAACCAACTCGTAACGAAGATATTAACGTTTTTATCTCACATTGGTTACGAGGAATTTGAACTGCCCGCTCACAAGAAACTCAAAGCTCTACGTGAGTCAAATCGCGCACAACGACGGTTTCAGCAAGCTTCTCAATCGAGCAATGTTCATTTCCCACCATGTGTTGTTCAAACTATCAGCAATTTGCTATAGCTGAGCCAAAGCGTCAAGATTGAGGCTGCCAGATTTTTATATTGCCGAGACTGTCATGACAACGTTTAGCGCACGATGTGAATCACGTAGAGCATTGAGTTTTCATGAGCGGGTGGTTTGAATTCGCGCATCAAGAATCATTAAATATCTTGGTAAGGAGTTAATTTCGGTAAACTTCGTTGTGCACATCGTGTTCTACGTGAAATTTTGGTTAAGAAACATGTATCAGAATGCTGAAATTCGTACCTTGTCTAGTGGTCCATTCTGTTGTTTATATCTTAGAAGCAATCAAAAAGTTTGGAACCGAAAACCGGGGTCCTTGCCTAGAACGGTAGAGAATGGATGTATCCAAAGTGAATGGTCTGCGTTGGACTTCTCTGGGTTTGTTTCTTTTTTTAAATCACTGTGAATACAAACTATTCCTTCGCTATCGTACCATCAATATTCAAAAAAAATATATGTATATAAAATAGGTTTGATGCCCAAAGTTTCCAGCTCTCAGGGGACTCTAGGAGGGCGCGGCAACTCCTTGATTTTCCGTTGAGGATGCTGGGCTCATGCCAGGAATCCTAGCATCCCGCGGCGTTGCCACGTTGGATAGTAAAATTTCGTATACTTTGACGAATAATCAGAATTTGTCGAACCTTTGGCATAGCCGCCCTCTCGGAACCGTGCTCGAGGTAGTCAAGCCACTTGGTAGGAGTAACTATACCATTCATCTTGAGAAAGGGGTTTTGCGGACTCTTCAATTTCAGAACGCTCGAATGGGATCTCCTCCGCTACGATGGACCGACTCTTTGCGTGATTTCAGCGGTTTCTTCATTAACTCTGAAGTAGGTCGCTGGCGCAACCTACGTCTTAATTTCTTCGTTGATGGCGGAACTACCTCGCGGATTTATATTAGAGGTTCACAGGTAGCTTGGCTTGTCGAAGACATCGGCGGATCCAGCAAATTGGCAACATTGCTTTTCTCCATTTAAACCTATGGAAATCTATCGATTCTTGGAGGGGCCAGGTGCTCCAACAAGAATCGATTGTTTAACATAGGTTTAAATGGAGGGAATTCGGTGTTGTCAAATTTCTGGATCCGCCTCTGGTCGAAGAGCGCGTTCATGTGGCAGATGAAGAACATTTTTATATGACATCTGAATAAGAACATGTTAATACGAAGGATTGTAGCGAGAATTTACACGGAAGCTAACAATTGGATGCATTTCAGGGAATCAGCTTGCATGTGTCCCTATTTGCCTGATTTTCCATCATCTTTTATTTTCCAACAGAGTCCTTCACAACATAAAGCCCTGAAATTTTCTGTGAATGTTCACTAGATTAGGAAATATATACCCACAAAATTTCAAATTTGAGTGTTGCTTTATATTCTGCCAAAAATGCCAAAAAATAAACAACAAATGGAAACAAGGTAACGTCTGATGCACGTGGTCAGGCCGCATTTTCCTAAATCCGTTTAATTTGTATTCTTAATAACGTTCATAATGATGGTAGGTTGTGATCTAATTAAGAAATAACCGAATTCTTCAATGGATCATTTTTTTCTGCGGCAAAGATGAGTTACAGCTCCGAAGCGGGCTTGATGGACTTTTAGGAAAGTTTCATTTGTAAGTAAGAAAGAGGTTTTAATGCCCAGTCCGACAGCCCTGATCATATTATGAACAATATCCACTCAGTTAAAGGACTAATTACCAAAGTGGTGAACTTTTCCATATTTTCTTCATAAGCTGCCTTCAGGACCTCAACTTGAAACGAAGTGCACGCTCTGCTGACTTATATTAACAGCTTAATACAATGAGACATTAGATGAAGTACAAATTAAAGCACTTCAAGGAGGAAACTCTAAAAGCATGGTCCGAACTGTAAGTAGCAGGATGGTAGAATGATGATGAGTCCGCAATATTCTGCGGAGAAATTAAGGCCAAATCTGTCATCATATTCAAAAATTTGAACTCAAAGGAGCACCAGTGCAAGAATGAAGGAACACTTGTGATTCTCTGTTCTGAGACTTCATGGCGGTTGTGATAAACTGTTTTTTTTTTTTTTTTATTTCTTAAGCAAATATAAATAAAACAATAAACAACTGCTGTTTGTCGAAAAGTTAGGAATTATAATTTTTATTAACATTAACAGCTTTATACAATGAGACAATAGATAAAGTATAAATTAAAGCACTTCAAGGAGGAAACTCTAAAAGCATGGTCCGAACTGTAAGTAGCAGGATAGTAGAATGGTGATGAGTTCGTAATATTCTGGGAGAAATTAAGGCCAAAAAATGTCATCAGATTCAAAAATTTGAACTCAAAGGAGTACCAGTGCAAGAATGAAGGAACACTCGTGATTCCCTGTTTTAAGACTTCATGGCGGTCGTGATAAACTGTTTTTCATTTCTCAAGCGAATATAAATAATACATTAACCGAGTGATATTTTTTGAAAAGTTAAGAGTGGTAATTTTTGACAACCAAATTGCTATTTTTAAACTAGGAAAGTCTCGAACTCCAAAAATTCGTTCTATATTCCTATTTATCAACAATGGCGCTTTTGATACTTTGGCCGGAAGGTGACGATATTGCACAGTGCTTTAATGTATACCCTCTAATGGCTCTTGTGATACTTTGACCGCACCGGAAAAAAAGGATGCTGACTTAATATTCTGGGCGTAAAAAATTGTGCGACAACTCACAAAACGATGAATTAACCGCTACAACAGTTATTTTAGCTATGTCAAGATGTAAAACTAACTGAGCTGTGGGTGTTGACTCAGCGTTTCGTGAGCTGTCGCACACTTGTTCACATCCCGAATGTTAAATCAGCATCCTTTTTTGCGGCGTGGAAGGTGACGATATTGCGCAGTGATTTAATTCATACCTTCTCTATTGGCCCATTGTAGCTACTCGAATCTCCTACACTGGGAAAAAAAAAAAAAAAAAAAAAAAAAAAAAAANAAAAAAAAAAAAAAAAAAAAAAAAAAAAAAAAAAAAAAAAAAAAAAAAAAAAACATTGGATCGAGAGTCCAGACTCTTGAAAACATTGACAAGAAAAATACTCTTGATTCAATCGGATTTTTGCTTGAATCAAAAGGAAATCCGCTCAAATTAAGAGGCTTGGTTCTTGATTCAAGCAAAAGTCCGATTGAATCAAGAGTATTTTTTCATGTCGATGTTTTTAAGAGTCTGGACTCTAGATCCAATGTGTTTTTTTTTCCAGTGTAGGAGATTCGAGTAGCCAGAATGGGCCTATGGAGAAGGTATGAATTAAATCACTGCGCAATATTGTCACCTTCCACGCCGAAAAAAAGGATGCTGATTTAACATTCGGGATGTAAACAAGTGTGCGACAACTCACAAACGCTGAGTCAACACCCACAGCAGTTAGTTTTACATCTTGACATTGCTAAAAAAACTGCTGTAGCGGTTAATTCGTTGGGCATTTGTCGCGGCACTGTGTTTTTTTTTTCCAGTGTACCAGAGTTGATTTTGGATGTTCCTGTTGTATGAATGTTTTCGTTTGGAAGAGAGAATACTGAAGAGAAATGATATAGTCGTAGCTTGCCCAGTGCCCTACTCAACATCCCTCAACGCTCCTTACAAAGGAAACAGCAGTAAAATCAATACGGTTAAGTTTGCTTCCTCTAATTTTAAAAATACTGCGGCAACTTCCTCGCGGAACTGCAACGCTGACAGGCGGGAAAAACCTCAGTGGATAAAGTTTAAACTTGTTCTCGATCCGACTGTTTCTTCTCCGCGGAGCCAACGGCTCAGAAACTCCTGAGTCTTAAATATCCCGCTGAAACGCCGTTTAATCCTCGCACGCGCGATATCGACAAAACAACGTAACTGCTTTTCGAGTTGAGCCCTATTTTCAATACAACTCAATGTAATTCAGGGCTCACGTGGAAATGGCAATGCGATGTTTTACTCATATCGCGGATCTTGACGATGGAGTGTTCGCGACGTTTCTCGTCACGAGACACTTTTGAGTAGCTCCGGGGAGCTAGACAGATCCTGTACTCAGTCGAGTGCGAGTAATTGGACGTTTTTCTGCCAAACGGAACTATGTGCATTAACACATGAGCCCTGGGGCCCGTAAGAATACGTGCATAACAGGGCTCACGTTATAATGCACATAGTTCCGTTTGATAGAAATACGTCCGATTGTGGCTCACTCCGACGGAGATATGGTGCGGAATCCGTGTCCCGGCCAAACGATCCTCGCTGATTTCCGCGCGGAACGACGCAAAAATTCGCCGAGCGCGACGAGGAACTGATAATCGATGATGGAACCGGGGAAACACGTTATTTTCACTCGGTGCGCGCTGTCGGACCGCCAGAAGGGTTTGTATAAAAACGCGACAAAACATCGTCACCTTCCGGCCAAAGTATCACAAGCGCCATGTGAAGTTTCAAAATTTCCGCTGCCATTTTTGGCGCGTATACGTAGTATACCGCCTTTGCGATCGTTTCGACCCCCCCCTCGATACAATAACCGAGTCCCCTAGTTCCTTACCGAAAAGTGACTACCGCGAACTTCTGAGATTTTCCAAAGCGTGTAAAAAGTTTACTAATCCGTCAATAATAATGATTAAAATTTGTTTCTCATTCTGGGGCTCGCTAGTTTATGTGTAATGAATACCAAGAGTCTACGTTTCTTGGTTTTTTTTAAAAAAACCTTAGAATGGGGCGCGCTGATTTAAAATATGCATATATAAGCGGAAGCAAGCGAACTGATTCGAGGATGGCTGACCAGTTCGGCACTCCTTGAATGAGAATTTCACTCACTCCGTTTTGTTCACAACGTTGCTTTGACATATCTCCACAACACTGTTATCCTTTTCAAAAGTTGGTACTCCTTGCTCTGATAGCCGGGGCCACCAGGATAGTGGTAAGTGCAATCTGTGATGAGCCTCGAGACTCATTAGACCATTTGCTAAACGTGGCTCATACAGGAGTCCACTAAGCCCTCTCGTCCCCACGCTCCTGATCACTGCGTCGGCGTCACGAAGAACAATGGGCCTTGGGTCCCAACGCGGCCGATACCCGTACCCCAATTACTCACGCTTCATTAACCATTTCACCGTCACGCTAGGATTCATCCAATTTTCAAAAAAAATTGTTTCGCATGTATTTAGCAATTTTTTCCTTACTCTCCGTTAAAACACAAATAAAAAGAGACCTCATTCATAAAAATCGGCCGAATAGAAGAGAAGTTACAGTAATCGAAATCCGAAGAAATCAACAAAACCTCGACTCCTCGATACGAAAAATAAAATGAAGGGGAAAAAAAGAAAGTATAAATTACAATTAAATATAATTGACCTCAAAATTTGACAAACAATTCATTTATATACCTAACGCTGAAAAAACTGGGAGAAATTACAAAAAATTTGCCTCTTGCAAGGGGCTTCTTTGTAAGAATTTTGACCTGAAGACAACGGTCGAATAACAGCAGTACTCCATACAATACACGGTGTGCCTGAACGAGTTAAACATTTTTCATACGTCCAAATCGAAAAATCTTTATATTTTTAACTACAATGTTTCTTGAATCGTTTAAGCAAAAAAAAAAAAAAAAAAAATTCCGTCGAGATTCTGGAACGCAAAGGCGCTTTAAAAGTATTCTGGGGCTATAATAGCTAAATCACCGGTAGTAAATTCGTTATATTATTAAAAAGAAATTGACTCCATAGTTTAATTCCTTAGTTTCTTGAATACGATTATTTTAAGCACTTAAACATTTATACCACCAATTTTAGCCATGGGGTGATTTCCTGAGAGCCGATAATATCACGAATTTCTCATAGAACCCCTCAACAGTGGCTTGCTTTTTTGGCAGCCGATTCGGCCATCGAACCGGAGTTTAAATGGAAGCTGATAATAACCCAAAGCTCTGAGAAAAATTTTGAGATGAGTATAAGAACGGTTTGTTGTAAGTAGCGAGGAGAGGCGGGCAAAGCGGCTAAAATCCTATCTAATTTTTACAGTTTTTCTGTTGAATTAATGTTGCCGCGGGCTTCTGACTGTCCACACATAGTTCTGTTCAGCATATCGATACATAAGTATTTACATTTTACATACGTAGAATCTAATTTTCACGTCGGGGAGTTGACATATTTTGATTTTTTCGATTTTATACGGAAAATTGATGGTTTTTCGGGATTGAAATTATTATTGTTTCATGAAAAATAAATGCACCCAAAATGACTATAGCATATTGATTCTTACACATTTGCACTCACAAAATTGGTTGGTAAATTCAACGAGTGGGTGCATCGACCTGGTATATCAAGTTTCTGCAATTTTTTACGGCAAATCAGTAGATTTTCGGGATGTAGATTGCTTACTTTCAATTCATGAATGAATAAAGCAACGACATGGTTGAACTTCTTTGCATGGAAAGACGTTTAAAATAACAAAATCAAGACGTATTTAATGCAATTGCATTTATATCGAGTCAATTTCTTTTCAATAATATAACGGGATTTTTACTACCGGTGATTTGGGTATTTTAGCCCCAAAATACCTTTAAATCGACTTTATCTTCTAGGAGTTCGACAGAATTTTTCCTTTCTTCGCTTAAATTATTCCGTAGCACTTTTCTTCAAGAATCTGATAAGATTTTGCTTGAGGCAGATCAAAAAACTTAAATTCGATCGAATAGCTTTCTACTTTCACAATACACGGTCTCGTCAAGGTGCGTCTTTGACCTCGCAGTGTTGGATCGTGAATTCTCTTTTTATGCTGTTTGCCTATTTTGAAATCTCTGTAAATGAAAACTAAAGGGGTTGATATGTGCGAGTTAATGACGCGCCTTATCAACACATTGTGTTGGAGTTCACTGCTTGTTTTTATTTACAGAGAAACTGTCCAACGAAGCTATCCGAAAATTTCTCTGATTTTTTTCTCTTTTTTTTGTGCTGCCGATAAAATTCAGTGAAATTTTCGAGCACTGGAAAAAAAACACGTTGATTCTAGAGTCCAGACTCTTGAAAACGTTGACAAGAAAAAATACTCTTCATTCGATTGGATTTTTGCTTGAATCAAAACGAAATCCGCTCAAATTAAGAGGCTGGTTCTTGATGTAAGCTGGATTCTGATTGAATCAAGAGTACTTTTTCTTGTCGATGTTTTTACGCTACATCCAATGTGTTTTTTTTTTCCAGTGAGCTGATTCAATCAACAATTTCTCTGTAAAAAGAAATTAGACGACAACTCTGACCTAAATACCCTGATTTTGCTGAAAATTTGACAGAATCAACAAGATATGTTGGGACTGCATTTCTTTCTACCTACTTATCCGTCGTGTTTATTTATTTCAAGACATAAAATTTAAGAACTTCACGCCTCCAAATTAACTTTGAATTCCCAACAGGTAGTTCAGCATATCGACGGAGAAACTACCAGACCACGTATCTCGGTTTGCGACGTTGCAGACTTCCTGTCATACTGTATTTTTTAAATGGGTAACTGCTCAACGTCAATTTTTGAAAACTTTCGTGATTTTCTTCTGAGTGCGAAGATATTGTTACGTAAACTTCAAGTAATGATAGTGATTTGTTCTCCTGCGAAAACATAAAATGAGAGCGGAGATTTTTAAACTCAGCAAACGAGATACGTGGTCTGTTAGTTTTACCGTCGATATATTACTCTATAATATAAAATTATAAGAGTATTACGCAATGCATAACGCCTGAGGCGCAAAGTGCTTCGAAGGGATGGACTGCAAAGTGGTCGGGTGTTAGTACTAAAAACATTTCAAGTCGGAATGTTGCTTCGTTTCGGTTGGAAAAATGAAGAATAAGAGGAAATTAGGCAACGCTTGAAAAGGTCAGGCTGTTTCCTATGAAATCCGTCCAATTAGCGTTGGAACTCGTAATTAAAATTAGAATACTTCAATTCATAATTTCGCTCTCTTCAGCTTGCATTATGCTCGGCGAGGATAGCACGCTGTTGACTTTCACGCTTGAATGCAACTATTTATGCTAAAAGGAACTATGTGCATAGGATTTGCATGTAACATAGTTCCTTTCAGCATAAACACGTCCATTTATCCTCGGGAACTGCCCGTTGTGCATTTAGGATGAAATGAAGACACCCTCGCGTGTTTACACCCACATACACGCGCACGGTGTGGATTGAATCGCGAATGGCCCGTTGCGTGTTATGACGTCAGCAACTTATGGATTCGCAAAAGAGATCGAGATTCGTTCTTTACGTTTGATTTGAACTTCCAAACGTGCCTACGTGCCAAACGTGTTAGGTTGGCCCAGTCAACCGTAATAGCAAAGAGAGCAAGTAAGAAAAAAATGAAGTTTTTTGAAAACGGGCTCCGAAGCCTCTCACCGGAAAATGTTATTGAAAGAAGCCTCCGTTTTTGTCAAATTGCTGCTAATCGTCCGAAAGACTCCTAGAAATCGTTTGGATGATTTAAAGTTGACTGATTTGATTTCAATCCCATGAAAAAGATATTTTTCGTTTTCAACCTAGGCTATTGTTAAGCAAGACAGCCGTAAGTGTCATATGCTTTCGTGGTTGCGTTTTGAACACACAACAAACACACTTTCAAGTCAGAAATTCGCAGTAGAGGGCGGCACTTTACTTAAAAGCACTGCTTTTATTGGCTCTCTGGAGGAATATTGTCACTTTCTGCTGTCTTGTCTAAAACTACGTCATTTTTTGCGCACTTACGGCTTCCTCATGTGTCTCGTTTTGATACAATAAATGTGATTTTTGCTGTTTTTGCTATTTCAGAGATTTCATCGAGAAGAAATTAGACGAATTTTGAAGGAAACTAGATTTTGAAAATTTGACACTTACTGCTCTCTTCGCTATCGCGGCAGTCTAGTTCCGTTCTGCAGAAATACATTAAAATGGAGGTACACATTTTTCAACTCGAAGGTTGGATATTCACATGGCACCACGGCGCGGCTGTTCTCACTCAACGTTCCAAGTTTCCATCATCCATCGGTGGTTGTTTCTTGGGAACTTCCTCCGCATGTGCCCCGGCCGGGCCGTAGCCCGGCTTTGAAAGGGGGAATTTTCAAAGTTTCCCACCGCACGGACTTTTCTCGGGAGCCGCTCGGCGCGGTTAAAAGAGAGCCTCGCGCCCCGACCGGAAAGTTGAACAAAGGATTACGAGGAGCCCTCCTCCGCACCTATCGGCCTCGCCGTTAATTTAATGAAATCACCGTGTTGCTTTTTATGGAACTTTTATCGGCGGATGTCGGGTCGGCGCGGGAGCAGGAGTAACCTCGGAGCTTTGTTTAGGTTCCGTTCCCAACTCGCCAAGTTCTGCAACTCACTTGTGGTTATTTCTGCATCGTTTGTTTTCCCGAACTTAATCGGGGTGAACCCTGAACGGCGATACCCCGATGCTGTTTGAGTGGGTTGATATGAAAGTTTGCGGTTTCCGAGAAATATCGCTTCGGTCCGTGGATCTGAATCCTTAAATAACATTCGCGGTATTTTTATACTAACCGTCTTGGTTCTTATTTTTTATAGTAATAGTATTTAATTAATTTTATCTTCTCTTTACAATGGCAAGTAGAATCTTAACGGACCACGACACAACGTACGGATTTAAGCATTGTGATGCATGTTTCTTCATTAGAATTTCACTTCGAATGGGTACGATTCTTGCATCGAAAATTACTGAAATCAACTCCGAACTAAGATAACAACGTTTTTATTTTACATTGGTCACGGGAATTTTAAATTGCCCGGCCACAAGAAACGTAATACTCTACGTGAGTCGCATCGCGCACCACAACGGTTTTGCAGGCTTCTCGATCGAACATTTGTGTACAGGGCCGGATTCACTTACTTGCCGCCCGCCCATGGGCCGCCCGTTTTCTGCCGCCCCTTCTCATTCGTTTTGAAACATCAATAAGAACCATCAAGTGAACTGCCGGAGGGGGGGGGGGTCATTAAACGCGTTTACTCGTGATGGACATATTTTTTGCGAGAGTCCTGTCAACACTATACTAGCAAAAGTTCACGGAACTTGGCGCGATAGGTAAGTACCGTAAACCTATCTTTGTGTGGACAATGCCTTCCATTTATATGAAATGAACGAAAAAATAATGACAAAACAAACATGAAATGTGGTTTAATAATTTTAACTTCCGCCGCCGCGCCACGCTGACCGCTGTGTGTTTGGCGCAATGCGTGAAGTATTCCTACAGTCTTGTAGGCGCTATGCGTTTCACGCCGCCCGCTGCTGACCGCAGCGACCGCACTATCTTTGACGCAATGCGTGAAGTATTCATGCAGTCTTGTAGGCGCTAATATGTGTTACATGTCGACCGCCGCGCCGCGGATTTCTCCGTTGCATCTCAAGTTCTCGTCATCATTGCTCTCTGCGCCGCGCCGTTCCAGACCAAATTTCCGTGTTCGGTTTCTCTCTTAGCCTTAACTCGACTAATTAAAGGTGCTGTCTATTGTATCACAGAAAGACGAAAAAATTAGAAATGCACTCTCAGGAAATGAGAGATTTTGTCACCTTTTCTCGTTTGTAATTTTTTTCTCCGATTCCGAATTTTCTTTACAGCTAAATTTAAAAAAATTGCAAAATTTGCCGCCCCCTTTTGCCGTAATGGGCTGCGGCCCATGTGGCCACCCCCTAAATCCGGCCCTGTTTGTGTATACTCTTGTATTTTTTGTCCTGCCTCCCCGTTGTGTGATTTGTTTTCCTCGAGAAATTTAATAATAAATTTTTCCTTTTGTCTCGAGGCCCATTTTCACTAAATTCAATGTTTTACTTCATGATCAACACTAGGCATTTTAAAACTAAAGTACCTCTGCAAAATGAAAGTCACACTCAAGCATTCGAACCTATACACTTCGAACCACCGAAGTCAAAGCGCAATTGGACCGCGTTTAACAGAAATGAACCAAGCCACATCAGCTATCACCAATTTTAACTGGGCAATTTAATTTTTTACGAGAAAACGTTTGTGCGGATCCCCTTGAAAATGTTAAGGAATTTGCTGCGCACTATGGAGAAAATTCACTGAAATTTGCACGAAAATCCGCACAACTGTTTTAATGTATAAAAGTAAATAAGCCAATTAAATTTGGCAATAGCTGATGTGACTTGGCTCCTCTCTGTTTAACGCGGTCCACTTTGGAAAAAAAAACCACATTGAATCTAGGGTCCAAACTCTTAAAAACATCGACAAGAAAAAATGCTCTTGATTCAATCGGATTTTTGCTTAAATCAAGAACCAAGCCTCTTAATTTGAGCGGATATCCTTTTGATATAAGCAAAAATCTGATTGAATCAAGAGTATTTTTTCTTGTTAATGTTTTCAAGAGTCTGGACTCTAGATCCAATGTGTTTTTTTTTTTTTTTTTTTTNTTTTTTTTTTTTTTTTTTTTTTTTTTTTTTTTTTTTTTTTTTTTTTTTTTTTTTTTTTTTTCCAGTGAAATTTATATTGGTATCCGTGTTCCAACGAAGCAACGGAATCACGATCAAAAAACAGCACTTTTCTCCAAAAGCATAATTTTTTTCTGCCTCGAGCCCCTCTCCACCATGAACGCGACTTGCAAATGCCATGAATTAATGATGTATCCCTCCGTACGTGAATGCAGTTAAGTTAATCAACGGACGAAATTTGACGAAGTTTCTCCGTTATCACGATAAATTGAGTCCCGCTGGTATTCATGGAGGGTATATCTCTCCAGGAAGCTCTGCTTTTCTTTCTTATCTGCGTGCATAAGTTGGCTGCACAAGTATTAACTTAAAACTTTAAAAGTTTCCCGCGCCGGTCCGGCGCCTTTTCGCTTGCTTCGTCATAATTTATTTATTAATCCACTCGGGGACGGTGACGGATGCTCACTCTGTCCTGCCATTTAGCTTGCCGTCAAAAATGATGTTATCTTTTGTGCAGCGGCTGACTTTATTTTCCTCCGGTTGGTTTTATTTCGCGCTCTTCAGCGCGAACATGTACTTGTTTTTTATGTATCTCCTGACAGGATTTTTTTATCCTGGTACACGGAGATAAAACCCGGAGAATTTGTTTGATTTTTTACTCAATGATACTGTATAACTATAGCTTTTCGCCAAAGTATTGATGGAGTAATAAGAGTTGCGTTTAAAATGCCAACCAGTTTTGATATTTGAATAACATGCAACTCTCGGTAGTTGCTAACTGCCTGCTGCATATATATTTACGGTGTAAATGCAGAAATGCTTTCCTTGATTTGTGGCGTCGCAAATTTCATTTCATACATTATTTTCCAAATAAAAAACATATATTTTGAAAACTTTGGTGCTTTTTTTTTTTCTCTATGTCAAGAATATTCTGTAAAAACTTTAAGCCATGATGTTGTTTTGGTCTCTTATTTTTTTAATGTGTGAAAAAAGAGTGGAGATTTTGAAACACCGCAATCTATGTAGGCGTTTTTGCAATTTTAATGGCCAATATATTAAACAGATAGTAGTAGTAGCAACATACGTTATTTTGAAAATTTCGGTGGTTTTTTTTTCTGGGTGAAGGATATTCTATGAAAATTTCAAGCCATGAAGTAAGTTTGGTCTCTTTTTTTTTTAAAGCGTGAAAAAGGATCGGAGATTTTGAAACACCACGATCTATACAGGCGTTTTTGCAGTTTTCATGGTTGATATGTTGAATAAGTAGTAGTAGGAGCATACGTTTATTCTAAAGGAATGTCCTGAGAACACACAAGAAATTGGAAGAAAACCACGAGTGTGAGGATCGCGAAAAACAGAAAGCTCTCGCAGGAACTGCTCAAGACCCAGTTCCCACTGTCCCTTGGATATTTTTTAATTCTTCTGTGAGGATGGCCCATTAGCTAAATGCAATTTCTACTGCAGCAAAGTTAACCGTTGCGGTTACATTTACGAAAACATCAAAGGAAAGGCATTTTATCCGCTTATGACCCCCTCCTTCGTGAAAAGCTTCTAAATATTTGCACTGAATCCAGCTTTCGTTTGACTACGTTCAACCCAAAATCATTCGCATAAAAAATATGTTGTTTTGAAAAAACCCAAACTTTGATATGACTAGTTTGCACGACGCTCTATTTATTTCAACTAAGCGCTAGTTACTCGAACAAAAGTTTGATTGGGATTCACGGTACTGCATCTTTATTTTAACAAGAATCATCGGTAATATCAAGAATCATCCTTTTCCCAACTTATTTCCATATTTCCGATCAGTAAAATATGGTTTTATAGTCATTCGTCAGGTTTTTAGTTTTTTTAAAAAAAAAAACAAAATTCTCAAATTGCAATAGAATTGTTTGAGTACGATTTCATCCACTGGAGTAAACCAAGGAATTTATCCATTTTCTTCATTGTGGAGCATAGAATAACTGAAATGACACTTCGTCATGTTTCGTGAAAAGATCGGACGAATTATGACGCTCTTTTGTGCGTGCGATATTCTATCAATAATACAATTTGTTAGTGTATGTCTGTGCCGCACAGAATTTGATCCATTTCGAAGTTCCTTCAAACGATCGTATAGGCAATCCCTCCGCCCCGACGTTAAAATAGTTATCGTCAACAGATTGCAGGAGAGCGATCTCTCATTGTTTTGCTCTTAAACTTATGTGGATTTAAAGTCATAGAATATGTCATGTCAATCAACTCTCCAAGAAAAATTCGTAAATCAACAAAATAATAACCCCCTTTCCACTATTTCATTTATTTAATTGAATTTTGTAATACATTTTTTAAAAAAGTGAATAGATATCTAATGTTATTTTTGTTTGTTTCAGGTAAATGGAAGAATACTTCTACGGAAACTTTTAACTATTGAAGGGTTCCATCTTTTTAGGTATGAGTGATTCATTTTTGCCTATTTTTCTTCGCGTTTTACCTGTATTACGACCGGATGTTCAACGATGAAAAACTTAACAGTCACAATAATATTGTGCTCGTTACTATCGGTCATCGGTTTTTACCTCTCCGAGTAAAATATTAGTTTGATAGTTATTAATATGAACATTCCATCTCATTAATTGTATTATTTGACAAAATATTTATTTCCTTGAGCTTTCAAGCCTATAATTGAGGGTCAGCATTTTCCGTATACTTTAAATACTGCTTACCTCTTTATGCTCTTGATTTCCTATAAACTGTAAATAATGGGATCGACTAGAAAACACGCTCTCATCCCTTAACTTCGTGATTCCGCTTTGTTTGCGCGTACAGCAACTTTTCCAAGCACCAATCAAACTTTCATCATTTTCCGTCGATATTGGCAAAGTGCTGTTGTTCGGCAAAAGTTCAATTGATCCCCTTGAGGCAGTATTTTTACTATTTTTAACTCCACCAACAAACAGGTTACCCGTGTCGCAGTTTGGTGATAATTTTTTCTCTCTTTTCCTAGAAACTTTGCGTGAAAAGATAATTCGAATTCGCGGACTTTTTTCTCTAAAAAGGGAAAAACTCGCGTCGCTATTGAGGGGCGAGGGAAATGTGTTTTATTTTCAATAAAGTAATGAAAGTTAACACTTTTTTGCATTTTGTGGGGTTAGTTCTCACACCCCAAGCAGATTTTAAACATCTGCGGGCTGATTGTTGAAATTGACATAGACAAAGCTGTAGACCAAGAAGGTAAAAGTGATGTCGAGGGATTCTATTGGTGGAATGGAGTATATAGTAACAATGGTCAAAGGAGATAGGTAATAGACTAACTAACGGCAACCCATGATGGATCTTGTAGTTAGTCCATCATTGTTTTCCTTAGTCTATAGGAACCACACCGAAAGAGAAGTTGAGTTGATTTATCATTCTGAATGTAAAAAAAAGTGTGCGAGAGCTTATGAAATGCTTAATTACCCGCCTGAGCAGTTAGTTTTACATATTGGCATTTCTAAAGTAACTGCTGTAGCGGTATTTCGGCATTTTTAAGTTATCGCACATTTGTTTTACATCCAGAATGTTAAATGAACTTAACTTTTTTCCCCGTGCACTGATTTCAATCAATAGGGTCGCTCCATACTCCCTATGTCCTCTTTGTCTATAACTTTGTTTATCAAGTTCAACAATCAGCCTGCGGTTTCATTTCGATTTCATCTGGTTCCTTTCGTATGAGCTCGATTCATCACATGCGGGAAGCACATCGTCACCCCTTCAACGTAAGGGCGTACCTCAATGGGCCTGTTGCAAACATTTGCTAGAGCAAAACTAAGAGTTGTTTCTTATAGATAATGCCTCAAAAATCACGATGAGCGCATCGGCAAACTCTGAAATGCACTCATAACTTCACAATCTGCGTAAGAAATTTGCGGTTTTTTGAGCTTCCCGCTTCAAAAACGATACTACGGCACAGGTGAACATTTTGTAAGAGGAGTCGTTCCATCGTCGGCAATAATCATCATAGCCGACGCCAATCCGCCAAAACACGTTTGATGGGACGAGATAACACCTGAACTGGATTAGACCAGATAACAATCGGTGTGTTAACGTTCATATTTTCCACGCCCGAATGGATTGACCTTGAACTCTCCTTGAATTACGCGCGGAACTGCGTGCAAGCGTCGGCCATGATGAATATCGCCGACGATGGAGCGACTCCTCTAACAAAATGTTCACCTACGCCGTAGTATCGTTTTTGAAGCGGGAAGCTTAAAAAAACGCAAATTTCTTACGCAGATTGTGAAGTTATGAGTGCATTTCAGACTTTGCCGATGTGCTCATCGTGATTTTTGAGGCATTATCTACAAGAAACAACTCTTATTTTTGCTCTAGCAAAAGTTTGCAACAGGCCCATTGCTACGTGAGTCCTGTTTTACATACAAATCCATACTTTCTAGGGCTCATGTGGAAATCAAGATAGGCCCTTTCAGAGAAACGACGACATGGGGTACTCAACGCCAACAATCCGGCAACTTTAATTCACTTGTATATGAGAAAAGTTTTACACGGAAGGTGGAGGTAACGGCGAGGGAGATTGGGGACACGATGTCCTTTCTGCACGAATATCTGCGGATTCCATTGTTTCGTAAGGGCGAGTGAAACGTCCGCCGCACAGTGGATCGAAGCAGTACGCGAGGTCGGACAAAATTTGGAAACTTTAAACGGTTATAACTCTGTTTATACAAGACTTTGAAGTTTTGAAAGTGGCTCCATTGGATTTCTCGTAAAATGGGCCTGTTGCATGCAAGAGATACAGCCGTACGAATAGACTTTTCAGAGGTTAAATGACACGAAAATTACGATGGTCACATTAAAAAAGTCTGAAATACACTCCTTACTGCGCAATTTGCGTTGTTAGGAACGCGCTTTTTCAAATTTCCCGCGTCTGGGGGCAGTTTTCTAACGGCAACTCGCGGCTATCTCCGGTCAACTAAAACTGAAAACATAACCTAAAAATCGGAGCTCGTGACATCGTGAAATGAAATGTAGAAGGATTGCGTTGGATATTTAAAAGTTAATCGATTTCGTTACCGCATAAAGCGTATACGGACCACTGTAGGAGATCACGTTGGGTTTGTAAACAAACTGAAGGAAAAAATAACAACAACAACAACGACTCGGCATCTTCCGGAAATCACCGAGCCCGCCGTTTACTCGTTTCCGGTGATTAGAAAACTGCCCCCAGACGCGGGAAATTTGAAAAAGCGCGTTCCTAACAACGCAAATTGCGCAGTAAGGAGTGTATTTCAGACTTTTTTAATGTGACCATCGTAATTTTCGTGTCATTTAACCTCTAGAAAGTCTATTCGCGCGGCTGTATCTCTTGCATGCAACAGGCCCATTTTCTTCTAGAAACATCCCTTAATATTCACTGGAAAAAAACACATTGGATCTAGAGTCCAGACTCTTGAAAATATTGACAAGAAAAAATACTCTTGATTCAATCAGATTTTTGCTTACATCAAGTTGAATCAAGAGTATTTTTTCTTGTCGATTTTTCAAGAGTCTGGACTCTAGATCCAATGTGTTTTTTTTTTCCAGTGTTTAATGAGTGACGAAGTAAACATCAAAATTTGCAGTTTTAGTCAAAAAGTTCATGTCCGACCACTCTAATAGAGAATTTGCAGGTGCCTGAAATTTTGTGAATTCCATCTTTAAAATGATACTACTAGGAAAACTAAGCACGAGGATATCCTTGGTTTTTAAATGGAACAATTATTGGACAAAATATAACAAAATGACCTAATGCATGTGTTTAAATGGAAAATACCGCCAGATTACGACATAAGGTGGCACATTTTCTCTCTTTTAAATGAATTTTTCTCCAATATCCCATGTCAGAGGAAAATAATGAAAAATACTATGAACTCAGCTCATTAGACCCTCTCAGATGAAGCAATATAATTTTAACAACTTGTGCAAAACAAACTGATATATTTATGTTCCAAAGAATATGTACTCCGAAGATGGCGTGAGCCGAAAGGTACCTCAGTGATTAATAAATATTCAATACAACACCTTGATTCTCATTCAAATACAAATAAAATGGTGTTGTTCAAATCAAGCCTTATTAAAATTTTAATGTGCTTATTCTTCATTGGCTCGATCTACTGTGCGCCGTTGGAAGTCTCATTCTGGGTCTGGTCGATCTGACTTGTCAAGCAGGAACAGCGTAACGCAAAGGGGAACTCCGTGGAGGTCCGTCGTTTTGTATTTAACGAGGCAGTGTTAAGGTGAAAACAATAGGAGGAAGGCATGCAGAGTAACGCGACGCTTTTCTTGTTATGACAATGCGCGAAAGAATGTTGCGCCTGCGGCTCGACGATGCAGCCCGCTTGACTCGGAATTTTCATTTCTTGTCGACTGAAAGGGCTCACCATGCAGAGCTGCCGTGGCGGGTTGCATGGTCGTCGCACAGTTAAACGAGAATTTACGAGAGGTCGGACGTGGAATTGTTTTGATGTTTTTTGATGACGAATTGTGATGTTTCTTTCGTCGTATAGTTCAAATAATAAGGGGTATTTCTTGAAGAAAATTGTACGAGAAAACTATTGGAACTATTTTCAATTGGCCCGAGTTTTTCAGGAAGGAACCAACCCACATTCTCGAAAAAATTGAGTTAAGAATATTTTCGAGTTTCACTAATCGTGTATTTTCCCCTGCCAAAAACTCAAAGTCGAGAAAAAAAGATTTGTCTGCGGTAAGAGGGGTCAAAGTTAATTTTACACACTGAGCCTTATGAAGAAATAAAACTTCAAACTTGTTTTTCTCAGTTTTAACTTTATGTGGGTTGGTTCCTATCTGTTAAAATCTGTCCAATTTTGCTGCGTTTTGTATTAATGAGGATACAATCTTTCAAAGTCTAAAAAAATCCAAAATTTGATATTGGCTGTCATTTGTAAAAAATGCTGTTTTTTAACGAGTTAACAGGCGTGAAACCGGAATTGGCGATGACAATAGGCCTGATTTCTTTGCACAACCAACTCTTCTCCATCGAGTTTCTCGGTCATATGGAAATAATCCATACCCAAAAAATTAATGGTTGATACCTCGTTAGAAACTGCATCTTTTAAAGTCTCTTGTTTCCTCGCTCTACCGTGCGTTCGTCCGTGAAGTAGATTGTACATCAGTGTTTGAAATTTGGCAGCCATGGGCTGAATTCGCTAATCTCTCATGCCAAGATGGATGACATGCAGTGATGGCCAACTCTTTACGATCAATTCATCATATTTTTTTTAATAACACTTTATGACCCGTTGTTTTCACGTGTATTGATAGTGGGACTTAAAAAAAAGAAAACGAAAGATCGACTTTCAATGGACCACTAAACAGGGTACGAATTTAAGCATTTTGATACAAGTTTCTTGACCAGAATTTTACGTAGAATACGATTCGCGCAACGAAAATTACCGAAATCAACTCTTAACAAAGATATTTACGTTTTTATTTCACATTGGTTACGACGAATTTAAACTGCCCGCTCATAAGAAACTCAAAGCTCTACGTGAGTCAAATCGTGCACTACAACGGTTTCAGCAAGCTTCTCCATTGAGCAATGTTCATTTCCCACCATGTGTTGTTTAAACTCTAAGCAACTTGCTATAGCTGAGCCAAAGCGTCAAGATTGAGGTTGCCAGATGTTTATATTGCAGAGACTGTCATGATAATGCTTAGCGCCCGATGTGAGTCACGTAGAGCATTGAGTTTTCATGAGCGGGTGGTTTGAATTCCCGCATCAAGAATCATTAAATATCTTCGTAAGGAGTTGATTTCAGTAATTTTCGTTGTGCACATCGTGTTTTATGTGAAATTTCGGTTATGAAACGTGTATCAGAATGCTGAAATTCGTGCCTTGTCTACTGGTCCATTGTGATGTTTCACAATTTTCGCTCTTATTTTATCGTTTTGAAGAAGGAACTAGCCGATACTTTCTCGTGATATTCTTGGGGAATATTTTTACACGGAGTTCAAGCTGAATCACTGATAAAATTACCCAAACAAGTATTGCTGTTGCCTTGTTTCAACGTTTTCATTTTTATTTTAGTAAGAGTACCAATGCATTTTTGCACCCAATTTTCCAAAAAATATTGGGAGGCAAAGAAAAATTATCTAAAATAGTGTGCGATGACAGTAAGCAGTCATCCTTAACCTTTAGATGCCCAAACCGGGTCAAATTGATCCGAGGCCGATGATTGGTCCGTTTAAATTTCATGTGTTCGCGGGTTGTATAGGACTGGCACGTACGAGCTTTAGATAAACGTCTATTTACAAATACATCTTAAACAGAGAATCAGACGTCGAATCGAAAAAAAAGGGGAAAATCGAGCCAACAAGTCGAAAATTAGAGAGATATAATCGGCCCTAGTTTTTTAACTTTTCTTCCAAATCCTAGCGAAACCTCATTTACAGCACTGAGCGGAGCATTGCGCGTTTGTGCCTCGCGCCATCGCGCCTTCAATTCTGCAAGAAGCAACACGGACATCCATCAAGCACAAATAGTTGTATCTCTGCGCCGTGATCAACGCGTGTCCTTTCTAATGCTCTATTCCCAAGTTGTGTTGGTTTCAATTGTCTTATTTGTAGAGCTGCTTCAAGGGATATGTGAGCAACACAGCCGAAGATAGGAGAGACCTAATTGGACCTCGTTTTTTAACTTTTCTCCCGAATCTAAGCGACACTTCATTGGCAGGTCCGAGCATTCCATTGCGAGTTCGTGCCTCGCGCCATCGCGCCTTCAAATTTGCAAAAAGCAACACGGACATCCATCCAGCACGAATAGTTGTATCTCTGCGCCGTGATCAACGCGTGTCCTTTCCAATGCTCTATTCCCAAGTTGTGTTGGTTTCGATTGTCTTATTTGTAGAGCTGCTTCAAGGGCTATGTGAGCAACACAGCCGAAGATAGGAGAGGCCTAATTGGACCTCGTTTTTTAACTTTTCTCCCGAATCTAAGCGACACTTCATTGGCAGGTCCGAGCATTCCATTGCGAGTTCGTGCCTCGCGCCATCGCGCCTTTAAATTTGCAAAAAGCAACACGGACATCCATCCAGCACGAATAGTTGTATCTCTGCGCCGTGATCAACGCGTGTCCTTTCCAATGCTCTATTCCCAAGTTGTGTTGGTTTCGATTGTCTTATTTGTAGAGCTGCTTCAAGGGCTATGTGAGCAAAACAGCCGAAGATAGGAGAGACCTAATTGGACCTCGTTTTTTAACTTTTCTCCCGAATCTAAGCGACACTTCATTGGCAGGTCCGAGTAGTTCATTGCGAGCTCACGTCTCGCGCCATCGCGCCTTCAATTTTGTAGGTACAACATGGACATGACATTCATGAAGCACGAATAGTTGTATCTCTGCGCCGTGATCAACGCGTGTCCTTTCCAATGCTCTATTCCCAAGTTGTGTTGGTTTCGATTGTCTTATTTGTAGAGCTGCTTCAAGGGCTATGTGAGCAACACAGCTGAAGATAGGAAAGACCTAATTGGACCTCGTTTTTTTAACTTTTCTCCCGTATCTAAGAGACACCTCATTGGCAGGAAAGAACAGTTCAGTGTGAGCTCACGTCTCGCGGCATCGCGCCTTCAATTTTGTAGGTACAACATGGACATGACATTCATCAAGCACGAATAGTTGTATCCTTGCGCCGTCGACAAAGTGCGTTCAGAATATGAACTTTACGTATGCACATTGCCGCGGGAATTTAAGAGGTAAAGAAATTAAAATGTATTAGGAAATCTGCAGCACCTCTAATTATTAGATATACGTGATTTTGCAGTGGTTATTCTTGAAAAATTGGCAACCATCCTGGGTTTCTTCTTTTGAAGTATACACGTCGAACAGTCGATATTTTTACATGCAAGGTACCCTCTCCAAGAATTGATTATTCATAATGTATTTAAATGGAGAAGAAAGCAGTGTTGTCAACATCTATGTGCCATCACTATCAACCTCAAACGAAAGCATTGATTTCCTTCCCAGTAGATCTAGCCGTACCTCTTAGTAGAAGTGACATCGTCGGTCGACGGATGGAGGGAGGGGGAGGAGTACAAAAGGGAGACGGCGGAGTTTATCAGGAAAAGGTGGTGAGAACTTTCCTCGAAAGAAGCAAGGTAAGGGCTTTTACCGCAGCCCACAGATTCGAGGGCGCAAGCAGCGAACTGTGTCAATTATAATTTAATTTAGCGGCGAAAGGTGCCCGCGAGAGTGGGGCAGGGGGGTGGAAAAAAAGGATCTCTTAAGATTTGAGTAAATTTGCGGCTCTCCCTACGAAAACCGATCTCCAGTTGCCAACCGGCGCGAGACGCCCACGCCCCGTTCTGTCGGGCTAAGGAAAAACGCCGTATGAACCTTCAGGCGTTGCCAAATTTCCTTCGATAAAATGTTTATTTTTTAGGTAAGGTATGAATATTTTTCCTTTAAATTTTTAGGATCTTTAGCTAAAATTGCGGACTAAATTATCTGAAAAATTGGGAGGAAAATATTCTCAAATTTACCAGGGAATTCACGTTGTATCGAAGGAAATTTGGCAACGCCTGAAGGTTCATACGGCGTTTTTCCTTGGCAAGGCAGTGTTAGGAAGCTCAGCCACACTAAAGAAAAACGACGTTCGGACTCACGCTTGTTGCCAAATATCTCCCGATAAAAAACGTATTTTCCGGAAAACGTTTGTGAATTTTTTTTTGAATTCTAACGCCAATTTTATTTACAATTTTGACCAGTATTTTGAAAAATTTGAAACAAGGGTATTCCTGACTTTTTGCTCACATAAAAATGTTTAATCGGAGGGAAATTTGGCATCGTCGTGATGCTCTAGCGACATTTTTCCTTAGCGCGGCAGAGCCGGACTCCTTTTCCAGAGGCCCTCGACAACGCCTTCCATCTTATCAGTATTCGTGAGGTCTTTCAGGGTGTCGTAGTGGCGACGGCGGGGAGGGAGGGCTATTCAAAAGCTCCATCTTAAAACTACCCCTCCGGCTCTCCGAGGAAAACACTGCTCAAGGGTACGAACCACTGTTATCACTGATATAGGTCGCCAGATTTTGCTGGCGCTAATACCTTCAAAAGAGTTTGTCGTCCGGCTCTTCGTGCCCTGCCTCCCCCCCCCTCCCCGCGTTCTCCCGGGGGGGGGTCTCCTACCTCTCCCCTTTCCCAGCTCTTCTTTCTCCTCCCCCCCTCTCGGCCCCTCCAGCACAGTCTTGGGTGAGACGCCAGGAAATCTAAGCGGCGCCAACGAGATTTCGTAAACATGTAGCTTTGGCGAAATATTCACGGATTTACGATATTCATGCGGGTTTTTAGGGGATGCCTAACTTGCGGACATCTCTGTTTCTATTTTTGAACCACTGCAATCGATTGAAACTCATTGTTGCGACTCATTCCGCAAAATATCCTAGTTACATGTCGAGGCGGGTCTCTATAGATACTACTTTGCTCTATAGTGGTCGATATATTTATCGGTAAATGCCTGGGTTCGGGTTTAATTTGACAATTGTTAATAATTGAGATGTCATCGTTGAACTACGAATGCAATGAATCACATATTTTGCTACCTCAAACGGAATAATTGAGGACACCGCACCAAGAACAACCTATAGGCGTATAGGTCGTTATTACGCCAATCTGCTTTTCGGATTCTACGTACCCTGGACTATGCTGTGGTAGCGATAGAATATAGATAGGTAACGTCTCGAGGTCGAAAAACCTTTTTTTTCCGAGGCAAGTCAGGCCTCTGGATCAATGGGTGCAAGAACGACCTATACGCGCGGCCTTATCATTCTCGGTTAGCGGGCTTCGGCGCGGCGCGGCGATAGTGATGGCTCGATTTTTTGATCTCATTTTATAAAGATTTGTTTTTATTTCAGAAAAACGAGCTATTGAAATAATTTATTCTCCTCTCAAACTATCCTTTCCTCCAAAAATGTATACTTCGCATTTTGCCACCAAAATGACTGTTGGGCCTATAAATTTAAGGGCCTATAATGTGCTAGTTACCCCTCTCTATACTCACCATCGATATTCTTTTATTTTGCGTTAATCATGCATGATTAAAATGATTTATACTGCATATTGCCACCAAAATGACTGTTGGACGTAATAACGACCTATAAACCGCTTTTTTAAATTAAATATATTAGAGCGTAAACCCAAAATTTATCGCAAAATCTACCCGGCATCCTTCAGTAGAAGGGTTAGGTCACCCAAAAACACCAAAACAGGGTACCTGCATTGAAAAGTCTGCGCAGTACATCAAAAACAAAACTTTAAATGCGTTTTTCTCAAAACGCGGTTTCCAGTTATAGGTTGTTCTTGGTGCAATGTCCTCAATTGAAGGCGCTCTGACAATTTTAACGGCTAGCTATGCATGCAACTATCGTGTTGTTGAGGGCATGTGCCTTGGCTTTCCTAAGCTCAACGTATTGCTGTAATTATTATATCTTAAAAGTGTTCTTCGATGCATTGACACTCGTATTTACCATGAAATCCTTGAATTTTGGATGAGTTTTGAAGCAAGATCGCAGCATTGCAAAATGGTGAAAATTGCAGAGATTTTATCGGTAGTAATTTGCGGGATTGGCATCCGTGAAGCCTTTGTGGAGATGCTCTCGTAGAAAATTCGCACCATTTGGCAACGCTGCGCCCTCGTAATGCAAGATGGCTTATTTTAAATCCGGGGAATTCATGGTAAACACGATTGTGAATGCAACGTAGAAAACCCCTGAGCACTAACAACCGTAACCACACGTTGTGCTTTAAAAGGCCAGAGCGCCTGCAATTGTTAGTGTATGCAACATGGACATCCTGAGAACACGAATAGTTGCATCCACAAATAGCCGTTGAAAATAGAAGGCGGCGCGCCTTCATTTTTTCCGCTTGTGATAGCAAAATGTGTTACTCACTGCGTTTATACATCGTCGTTGCTCGAAGATAGGACGGTTTGAGTATTTGCACAAATTGAAAAAGATAAATAAGTAAATTAATAATGATATTTATATAAAATAGAGACGAAACAAAATGTAAGGAATTGTGAAACCAAGGCTAAAAACCAACAGAATGCCTGGGACTTTTCGGGGTGGTTCCAACCATCTCCTCGACCAGAAAACAAAAATAAAAAAATATTTTCGACTCCCATTATAATATTTTTGTCTCTCGGTCAAGTAGGGGCTTGCAACCACCTCAAAACGTCCTAGGCATTCTGTTTTTTTTCAGCCTTTGTTCCCCATTTTCAATGCGTTTTGTTTCGTTAAATTATTCTGGATATTTTTGTGTATCACTCTTAAAATAGATCAATGAATCGTTTCTTTTCGGCCAAAGTATCTCAAGCGCCATGCGATGTTTCAAAATTTCTGCCGCCATTATATTTCTTTCCAGAGAAATTATCGGTTGAATCTGTTTGAAAATTTCACTGAATTTTATTAGTAGCACAAAGAAAATTCAGTGCAATTTTTGGACAGATTCGTCGAATAATTTCTGTGTAAAAAAAAGAATAGACGTCGGAAATTGTGAATCGTCACATGGCGCTTGTGGTACTTCGGCCGGAAAGTGAGGAGATACACACATGACCCTCGTCTGAAAAAAACTTCGGTATAATTACGATTGCTCAATTTTTCGTTTATTTTTGAAAAAGCCAACACTAATGATACTTCTAGGGAGTTCCAATGAAGTTCCCCGCATTCCCCTCGTCTAGAGTCCCTTTACACCCGGAGTTAAGACAACTCGATTATCAGCTGACTGGCAGCCGGCCTTGGCTGGCCATGGAGGCACAAACGAGTGCACCCAAACGAACGATATTGAGGGATAAGGATAAGGAATTTTGCGATGTCTGACATCCAAAAACAACATCAACAAAATTGATCAATAGATCGTATTCGATACATCAAACGAGTGAGATTGTATCGATATCGATTGGTTCAAAACATAAACATAGCCTCAAAAGTAAATTCAGAAATCTGAGAGAACGGATCTTTTGTAACAGATTTTTTATTCTTTTGAGTACCAAATGCCAATGCAAAGTGATTTTGTCAGGAAATTTCTCATTTTCAGCTTTTCCAATTAAAATCTTTAAAGTTTGGTTTGAGGTTATGTTCTGTTGTTTTGAACCAAACGATACATCAAACCGTTATCGAATACGGTCTATTAAAAAGAAAATGAGATTGGTTTGTGAATAATTTCTTAATCTATTTTCATTTTGGACCGA
Organism: Bemisia tabaci; assembly: GCF_001854935.1. Classification (NCBI taxonomy): domain Eukaryota; kingdom Metazoa; phylum Arthropoda; class Insecta; order Hemiptera; family Aleyrodidae; genus Bemisia; species Bemisia tabaci. Next base: position 339,492 of record NW_017547236.1, read on the forward strand.
TGGAAATAACAACCACAATTAATTAGGTAATATTATCATTACTTTTGTTCACATTCGAGTCACCGCCATTTTGGTGGACTCGTTTGTGACTTCATGAGCGAGAACCAATCAGAATTGGATTTTTTTTAGGCCACTTTCAGCCCAACCAAAAGTGAGCTGTCGTACTTCTGGGTATAAAGAAACTCTATCCTCGTCAATTTCGACCTCCAACAGAACATAGATTTTTGGCGGGAGCGAGAAGGCGCGGGAGGCGCGTATACCTGCAATTACGTTGCGGGTCGGATGAATGAACTCGGGGGCCGGGAACGGTGGTGGCCAGCGGGCCCGGTTCGTGACGGGACGCCAACGGCCGGCGCGGCGCGGCGCCCGACGACGTCGAGAGGTGCGAGCGAGGGATGCGCGACTCGGAGAGAAACGGGGGCTCCGTCCCCCGCCCCCCCCCCGGCCCCGGCCGTGTCCTCGCAGCGCCGGGGGCCACGGGGCGGTAGGGGCGAAAGAGTTCAAGTTTAATCGAGCGATAGCCGCGCGGCGCTGCCGGCTCCCGACCTCTTTTCTCCGCGCTCACGAAGCAACGTCATTGGACGTCATTAGTGTGACGTCATCGGTCCCGATGACGCCATCAGTTCCAATGACACACAAACTGATTGCGGTAGCTGCACGGGTCGTAAGACAGTATGTTGCAATTTTTAGCCAACACTGGTAAAAAAAAAAAAAAAAAACACATTGGATCTAGAGTCCAGACTCTTGAAAACATTGACAAGAAAAAATACCCTTGATTCAATCAGATTTTTGCTTGAATCAAAACGAAATCCGCTTAAATTCAGAGGCTTGGTTCTTGATTTAAGCTAGATTCTGATTGAATCAAGAGTACTTTTTCTTTTCGATGTTTTTAAGAGTCTGGACTATAGATCCAATGTGTTTTTTTTCCAGTGAAATCTCAATACAGAGGGAAAAAGCTTAAATGAGCACAATTTTCTCTCAATGAGGTACGCTGTTTGGTGCAACACTAGCAACGCCATCAGTTTATGGATCCAAATATTAACTTCTGTTTTTAGGAACCAATAGGGACTTATTTTGTACATAGCCTCATTTACTCATCGTTGACTGTTCTCCATCAGGATAAAAATCCTCGTTCCCCTGAAGAAAAAACGCAAATCCATTCCAAGGTTGAAAAATTGACTCGAGCACATTCATTTTTTACCAGAATGTATGATTGCAATTTTTTCCAAAATTTTTCTGACCTTTTTACGAGATCATGAGAAGGATCAGTTAGATTTTCAGTTACAAATGCCTAAAATTCTCCTGGTAAAAATGCATCTTTAGAGGGAAAACTTTGCTACATTGAAATGCAGTTACGTGCTTTCGCGAGGGAAACGACGGACTGTGGTAACTGTGGAACGCTCAAACTGAGGTACACATTTTTGTACGGATATGCACAATACTGGGATACCATAGCCTAGAGGTGCAAATCAACAACTTTGAAATCTGAAAACTATGCATTTTTAATGGATTATTTCCACCAACCGCATTTTAATTTGTATAACAATTTTTGTCATTTTAGTTGAAAAAATTGACCCGGAGGTATAAGGCGGGTTCTTTTTGGTGTAATTGAAGGAGGACAACTGCATCGTGGTGCATAGCTGCAACCCCTAATGACATCCTCCGGGCAAATGGGTGTCAAAAGCAGAAGAAAAGCGTTACCTTTCAGTAGGTAACCTTTGTTACATTGAGGAAGTATATTGTAGAGACACCGCATTGCTATCCTCCAAAAGTTACTTTTAAAAGTCAACAAACGCTCAGTTTTGTCTACTGTTGACTGATGAAGAAAGCTTTGAAGAACTGGTCTAGTAATCCTGTTGTTATTTTCAAAAACTCCTGTTACAAAATGCTCGCCCCGACATTCATCAGTCATCACCAGGCGAATTTGTGTTTATTTCTCGCTCAACAAGTTGCTCATCAACCATCATTAGGTGGAAAATAGCGCTGAACTCCAAATTCAACGTTTCGCATCATTCGATCCTCGTCAAAACGGCTCCATTGGGAATTGTCCCAGGTTCCCAGGGTATTTCCGCAAAAATGATTAAATTGCAAAAAATAAGTCAAATAAGTGCTTCACAAATGTCGGGCCGGAACAAAGGTAGTAATAAACCATTCTAAATCAAATGAGTTCATAGGTTGGCTGCCCTTTTGAGCCGTAAAAGCTCCATGACCTAACCCTCAAAAGTACCAACTTGTCCGTACTCTGCCCATATAGGCACTCTAGCTCCCATGGGATCTTCTTGACAGCGATATCCTTGCTTTAATCGTCAGTTCGGGGTCTTTAAAATATCGAGGAATACTTAATCCATCATAAAATTGCGCCTCACAAGGCTTCCGGCGCTAAGCGCGAATATAGGACCTTAATAGGGAGAGTATTGCCACTTCGGTTTCCTCCTCTGATTGGCTCAGCCTAAGCTGAATAGAACCTTCTACGACCCAAAAATGGCGTACGCTGTAAGTAATTGTAAGTACAAATTGACTCAAAATGTTGTATCATTTGCATGTCGCAACGAGGTACTCAAATGCACTATTGCGACTTATTTACATAGCTTAACGGCTAATCGTTTGCTCTTTTCGAGGAAAATCATATTGAATGTAGTAAGGTTGACAGAAAGTGCGGTTGGTGATAACCGTCAAAAGTCGGCAATGACCCCCCTCCTATCATCAAAAACCAAAACATAGCACCGCCATTTTTGGGTCCTAAGCTCCTCCGTGGGACCCAGTAGCCATACTCTCCCTATTCTGCCGTGCTATGGGAAAACGCCGTATGAACATTAGAGAGTTGTCAAATTTCCCCGACTAAAACATGTATTTTTGAGGAAAGTTATGAATATTTTCCCTTGAAGTTTTCAGATATTTCAGAGTGGATCATGAACAAAATCGATCGAAAAATTTGAGGAAAAGTATTCACTATGTTCCCGGGCAATTCTTTTTCTATTGAAGGAAATATTGGAACGTCTGAAGACTCATACGACGATCTTCCTTATGTGCTGGTTACACGCTCAAATTTCCATCAATTTCCGATCAAATGGTGACTGGTGCGCACCACCTACCATCAAATTTCTGCGGCCTGCAAAAATTTGCTGGTAGATGATGGAGCTGTGAGGCTCAACCTTCATCTCATTTCCACACAACCGTGCTCATTTCATGCTTATTTCAATCAACACGCTGTTTTAATTAATTTTACTCATCAATCTAGATAACTCTCGACCGCCATCTTGGTCATCACTTTGATCGGAATTTGACGGAAATTTGAGCAAGTAACCAGGCCATAAAGAGGACGAAGGGAAAAAGAAACGTCCTATTGGCTGAAACAGGTGACTTTTATAGACTGAGAAGGGATCAGCTTTTTCCATCTGTATTGAAATTTTCAGTTTTCTGAATTTATTGTAACGCTACATTTCCAACTTTCTGTTCGTACTCTCGGCCGCCATCTTGGTCATCATTTTGATCGGAATTTGACGGAAATTTGAGCGTGTAACCAGTCCATTACCACGGCAGAGGGGAGCCCGGCGCTAAGCGCGAAAATTGGCCGTTAACCCGGGATCGAATTCGCGACGGCGAATTTGGCAACGCGAAACTCGGTTCGGCGAGCGGACGCAGTGGGGGGCTC
>NW_017547236.1:343153-371611 GCF_001854935.1 Bemisia tabaci
ACGCAACTCGGGATGCTGGGCGTCGGGCGGTCGGGGCGCGCTCGGGCGGGCGGTCGGGGAAGCAGCGCAGCCTCCCCGTCGGACGCGAGCGGCGGGCGCCCCAGTTCAAGGCAGCCTTCGTCGCGCTCACGCGGGTCGGGAATCTCGCTCGACCAGGAACCCAAAATGTCGTCCTCGGCCGGGGACGGCCCCGTCGCCGCCGCGGGTGAATCAGTGGACGCCCCCGCAACCGCCCCGCTGGCCACCGGGGACCAGGACACCCCCAAATCCAACGGCACCTCCCCAGCCAGGCAGCTCGATACCGCCAGCGACACCCTCGAGGCCAAAGTCAAAGGTGCGCCCCAATCACACTTCATTATCCGTCACCGTAGCTCTTGTGGTGTTTTCGCCGTAAACCTCACCAAATCACTACTTTCCCAAAGTAATTTATGAGTAATTATCGATATCAATCTTAGAGACCTAAATAGAAAGGGTCAAGGCAAAGGTGCGCCCCCTATCACACTTCATAACCTCTCTAGTCTGTCACCTCAGCTCTTGCCGTGTTCTCGCCGTAAACCTCACCATATCACTACTTCCCCAAAGTAATTTAGGAGTAGTTATCGGTATCAATCTTAGAGACCTAAATAGAAAGGGCCAAAGTCAAAGGTGCGCCCCAATCACACATCATAACCTCCCTTATCCGTCAGCTCAGCTCTTGTGGTGTTTTTGCCGTGAACTTCACCTAAACTCCACTTTCCCACAGTAATTTAGGAGTAATTATCGGTATTGTGTATTCATTCAAAAGCTTAGTGACCTAAATAGAAAGGGTCAAAGCGAAAGGTGCGTCACAATCAAACTTCATAACCTCCCTTACGCGTCACCTTAGCTTCTGTGGTGTTCTCTCCGTGAATCCGTGAATGTGTCATCCCCAAAGTAAAATCAGAGCTAATACATGTCTAGATATTATTTATAATGCAGCAAATCAAGAAACCTAGATACAAAAATAGAACGAAGGTGATATTTCCAGCTCCAGTGGTGAATTTTGCGTTAACACTGCAAAAACTCTGTTCACAGTCCGTAAATGTCACGAAATCCCTGGTTCTCCTGAAGGAATTTTAGAGGAATAGGTGTCTCGATATTATTTATTCATTGACAATCTTTAGAGAACCATGTAGAAAAATAGAACATGGATAACCTATATAGCTCCAGCGGTGCATTTTGCGTAAACGGCGCGAAAACACTGCTCGCCCGTCAAAGATCTTTTGAAGTAGATAAATATGTATATATTTTTTATTTATCAACTATCCTAGAGATCTGGAAGAATGAGGGGACGTATAAAAACATTATTATCATGACAGTTACCATATCAGAGTTATACCTGACGCGTAATTTAGTGCGAGGTGGTTTGTTGACGACACAAAATACAGAGCCTCGAATCGCTGCCCTAAGTACGTTCGTGTGCTCTGGCCTACCGCCTACCCCCATTATTGAAAGTTGTGTAGCTCCGTTTTCTTTCTGTGTGAATTCTGATTCCTCTAAATTTTCAATCAGAAATGCCGCTAAGCTCCCCAATCCATTATCCTAACTCAGTGGCTTTTTGCGTGGACGTAACAAAAGCACACCTCTCCCAAAACATTTCGGGATCGAATAAAATATGCTTGTATCATTTATTTATGAACTATCATAGTCTCCTGAATAGATGATAAGAATTACCATCACAGTCATTCGGTCACAGATTGACGCACTACGTAATTTACTGTGAGACAAGATTTGTGTACAACTCAAAACACAATCCCTCGCATAAATTACTATACAGAGCATAATATAGTGGCCTACCTCAAAAATTAAAATCGAAATACATTAGCAATGTACCTAAGCTCATTTCTGCTTCGTTACAATACTGCCTATTTGAACTGTCGGTCAAAAAATGCCACTGACCTCCTCAATCCACTACCTCACCTCTAGTGATGTTCTCTGCGACTACGCTATCTTCCCAGGGAATAATTATTTTTACATTTTCAGTCATGAAATGTAGATATTTAAAAAGCAAGAAAAAACCGAAACTGTCATTAAAGCCTCCAGGTTAGATTTAGACAAGCTATGCAGTTAACTGTGAGAGGAAGTTCGTAAACAACACAAAGCACAAATCCTCAAGTATATTACTCCGTGCAGTTGCACGCAGTATGTTATGCTGCCTATCACCTAAATTGGAGGCGAAGTAGCCAAAACCATAGCCTCCTTTTCTCTTTACGGGTGTCGGTTTTGTTTCGTTTTAAGTTTCCGTCAGAAATCGTCAACGCTCAGGTCTGGTCTCCCACCTAGAATTCCGCAGTATCCAGCAAAAAGCAACCGACTTTTGGTGGAAAAGCAGGGAATCTGTTCGTAGAAAGTTGTCAGTAAAATTTTATAAATTTAATATTTTTTTCAGTGTTCGTATTTGAATTTCGATAATGTAAACGATATTTGTTTCCACGTTAATCTAACGAAAAATTGAGTAAGGTCAAGAAATTTTTGAGACATTGATTGAAAAAGGTGGCATTGTGTACTCGTTTAAATGATGTCCTTACAAACGGCACGGTTTTAGCGGTACACTTATATATGTTACTTAAATGTACATTTTAATATATTAACGAAGTATTTGATTAACTTTAGCGTGTTCATATTTTATCAAGCATCTTGTTGATGAATTACGTCAGTGAGCTGCAATTTTCACTCCAAATGAGAACTTTTTAGATTCATTCAGAAACTATCGAACGTTGGATTATCGCCAATTCATTTATATCTTTGACGGTTGAATGCTTGGCAATTTTAAACCAATTTAAAATCCAGGTTTTGTCGAAACTTTCTGTACCACGACGAAAACCAATGTGTTTTTTAATTTTTTAGCTTATGTTTCCCACCGTCGGTGCCCCTATTTCTAGCCAAAACTGATTGTAGCCAAATACCGTACTGGCATGTCACATTCACGATGAATATAATGTTTGCCGAAAATATTCTTCTCAAAGCATGATGTTAGGAATATTCCATACTGAAATTATTTATCATTCAGAATTTCTGTCAATTAAAGAGCAGTTCTTGATTTTACAATATTGAGAAGGCATATTTAAGTAGTGTCTTGATCATACTGCATGCTTGATACATGTATAGACCGTCCTAAAATGAATTGAAAACCGAGGTCATTTGCAATTCAGATACTTCGCCGGTATGATTCCTGTTTTAAAAAATCGCGATGTATTTTCGGTTATAAAATATGAATCGGATAAGTTGAGCCCAATTACCTCGTCTCTAGTAAATTTTGGGGCTTTGCGTTCGGCAATATTCCCAGGTGAAATTAATTATTCACGAGTTTGAATTGTTCCACATTGAAAAGCTGTGACACGATTTCCCCGTTTATTAATGATGCTGAACACTCGGAATATTTTACGATGAGATACCTGCAATATTTGCAGGGCTCGGTTGCCCATAGAGATTTCACGATAGTGTTCCATTTAAAAGCAAAATGTGGCTGTAGATATGTGTTCCGATCGGTTTACAGGTCATATTCCAGAGTGATCAATGTATTATTAACCGTGAATTTGGAAGGGAGGCACTGAGGCAGTGGTTATACAAAATCTCAATGATGGTAAAAAAGTGTTAGATAAACGTGTCGAACTTGTGTCTTGATCGTTTACTTACAGCTCCATAACAAGCTTGTATTGGAAAAACTTTTAGATTTATAAATAAAGGTTTTAGAAGATTCGTCGAATCGTGGCGCTCACTTCTAATTTTGAACCATTGGACGAATACATTTGATATGTTTCGGTCATTCATTGCTTTTTCATATTCAAGAGATATTTAACATGATAAGGACTCCGCCTCTCAAACCATGTGCATATCACCGCTATCTAAAATATCGTCCCTTACTTACATTATGTCAATTATTAATTTATCAATTTTCACAAAAATACATCGTAAGTTCCGCTTTGATATTGCATTAGAAGCTCTCTATTATGTATACCTTTTGACTTTCAAATTTGTCTAAAATAAAAATTTATTCTGCCAGAAAGTTGGTCAAACAAATAAGTCAGTTATTTTCAACCTTAGGCCGGAAAAATTCATCGTGCACTCTAAAATTCAGTTTGGTCATTCTCACTGTACTCTAAATTCCAGCGTCTGAAGTATGTAGCAATAATCGCAACGGAAGGCGATATGATTCTGTCGTATTTTCTACTCAAAAAGAAAACAAATTACTGAATTTCCGTAATTCTCAGGGACATTATGATGAAGTATTTTAAATTATGAACTCTATATTAAATTATGAACTCTTATGAACTAATGAGCTTAAGTCAATGGCTTAAAAGAAAAGATAACTCAGAGTCTTCTGTTACTTATCTCGGGATGACGCACTTACCTCCTCCTCCGGACAGGAAGTTGCGTTAGTCTTAAAAGTGTCAAATTCTGCTGCCCCGCTTAACTGAACCCATATTCTCATAGAAGTCGCTGCTGAATTTAATGAAAATCTATCCAATTTGAAAGTTGTCTTTTGAGCTTCCCCTTTTATAGAATGTAGATTTTCAATTACTGTTTATCATTTTATGTCCCCCGTGCGTTTCTTTTTTCGCCCAGCAGTTTTTCACTGATAATAGCCATATCTTTATCTTTTACTTTTATTTTTTCAAAAAGAATAACATTATTCAGTTTTGCGAGAGTGTTTTGGAGGCCATCTTTGTAGCAAAGGAAAGACATGTACTGTTGAAAACAGGGATTTGCCAACGCCACTGATTGATATTTGTTATACATTTTTAAATTCATAATTTGAATCCTCAACCAGTTATTATCTAGGAGAGTTTGGCCTTTCGAAAATCTCACATTACTTTTGCATTTACCGAGATTCTAGTCCAAGTACTAATTTTTGCTCGAATTGTGTGATCAATATTTTGCTATTTTTTAAGTTTTGAATGCGAAACGAGTTTCTCCATTTTTAACTCTTGGAAAAATAATGATGCGATTTTATCACTTATCCTCTCGCACTGAATTGAACAGGCGGTAAATCCGAAAGTGAATGAGATGGATGTCTCCGAAGTGCGCAGTCTTATAATTGGATTACATTTTGCAATTTGGAACTATAAATTCTAGCTCGGTTTGGAAACGACGCATGTGCCATTAGTTTCCCTGTGCACATAAGTGTTTTTCCAGAAGAGCCAGAATTTATAGTTCCAAATTGCAAAATGCAGTCCAATTACCACTAATAGGAACGTTGCGGTATTAATCCTATCAAATATATATTTGCCTTTAAAGAAAATGTTGAGCAATTGCAGAACGCAATGGAAAAATTATGAGTGTTTAAAAAGTCTCTCGCATCTTCATTATTACTGATTGAGGGTACTAATTCTTTTGGTTATTTGCGCTATAATTACGTATGAGCATTATATAATCTGTATTTATTCATAAGTTGAGAAAACTTTGTAGAATCTAAACTCAAATATCAAAAGGAACGGCTAGCTGTTGTGTTCTAGAAGTTTTCTTCTTCAATGAACCGTATTCACGCGCATGAATGAATGTTGATAAGTTTGATAAGTTTATCTTCCACATCAATACTGATCATCGCTCATTAATAATTTGTAATCTAATGTGTTAGTTGGACTTAAATGATTGTTGGTCTTGAAACCACTTGGGCACATTATAGAAGGTAGTTCCTCGGTTTGCTTTTTAAATCTGACTGTCTGGTTTTTCTTATATTCGCACTTCGTGGTCTTATGATTAGGTAGAAGCACAAAAAAACATTGCGATCCGCGAAATTTTTGACATGCAGTGTCAGGAAATATGTGTCAAAAAACTGGAGTCACTCGTGACTCAGAATTAGTAAACTAACTTTAAAAATTAGGTAATGGAGAAAGCTGAGAGTATCTTGGCCTCCCTTAGGAGACTTTATTCATCTTCATCAGTTCGGAGATATTATGGATGTATCATTACCTAGCGAGTACCATCCGTATTATTTATATATCCGCCCATTGAATGTTGATAACAACACGCGAAACGATCTCCTAGGGATTCACCTGGAACCTTTTTTATTGGCAACTCGTAAAACAATGGCAATAATGTCGCGGAGGCGAATATCTCCGTAAAATACTCATATTCGTACCTCAGATGGATTTATTTTCTGAAGATGCGTCAGCCTGATTTTGTGCCTGAATATTTTTACATAGGAGGTTCAACGAAGGATTAACTATGCTTGCCGCTCTATAACGATACAAAATTACTATTTTTTAAGATACAAATTTCTTTTACTATTTTTTTGAATATTATTTCCAAGCATGAGAATGAGCATAATTCAGCACTCCACAGAAACTTATGAACATGTAAAACCTATGACAATAATGAACTCACGGTATGTAAGGAACATTGTGCTTGATTTAGTTTATACTCCGGATAATGACTTTTAGGAGGGCAACCGTGAAATAAGGAGCAGTGGCGATTCTTGAAAGGCAGCAGCACTGTTTTCCCTCCATTTAAATGTATGCAAAACAATCGATTCTTGGTGAGGCAGCTTATCTCACCTACATCGATATTTTAACGTGTTTAAATTGAGTAAAACCAGTGTAACCAATCAGCCAAATCGTCACTGATTACGAAGAGGATGAAATTGGGAAAGCGAAACGAGTGAAACCCCTACTCGATCGTCACAAATAATGCTAGATATGATATCAATTTATAATCACAAAATAACAAGAACGAAACAATAAACGAAATATATAAATAAGTAAGTATCATCCTCAGATTCTGAGGCCCAATTAAATCTAAAGCTATGCCTCCGAGTGGACAGTGTTTAAAAGAGTTCCCCTAAAGGATTTTCGGTTTAAGTCAGACTCATTTATTTTATTCTTTAATTAATGCAGGTTCAGTCCTCGGAATTTAGTCGTCATGGTTCTTATTGTTTCCCTCCCAGTCGACTTTCTTTTCCCGCAAGAATAATTAAAAATTAATTCTGCACTCCCGCTATAATTGGAGGACTCTGACCCATTTAAACAGAGGGACGTCTGTGTACTTTGTGTATTTGTCCTGTGTAATTCACAGCTCGTCCCTGTTTTAATTCATTATTCTTCCTTCCGAGCGATTTTAAATTTCAGCAAATCAAATCGCACCAGTGTAAATAAATTGGACCCTCAAAGTAATCCCATGTAATCACCACAATTTTTCTAATGAGAACTATACGTAATTGAAACGGCGATAAAACTGACGCAAAGCTAAGAGTCGGATGGCAAGTTGCCAAGATTCGATGAATTATTCTTCGGAAGTGCAAAAACTTTTCGTGAGCAAACTTATTCGATAGATCATACTTTTAAGTATAAATCTATGTGCTTTAGCTGAGTTTATAATGGATGCAGCTTACTGTTTGGTTTAGTCTTTCTCCGGATTCAACGGGTTTTTTCGATGCCCCAATCGTATCACTAAAGTAGATTCTTTGATATTCTATGAACAATTTTAAAACGTATTCTTACTTTACTTTGAATTCGTATATTCTTAATTCGCTCTTATTAAAATAAGGAAGTTTGATGATGCATTTTCAATCTAACAAGACTTTATCTCGGAGAAAACTGCTTAAAATAATTTGTCCCTAACCATAACCACGTCCTGAATCCTTGCCCCGTTTTCCTAGAACGCCTTAATATCTCGAGGCAAGCAACTTGTTTGACATCACAAAAACTCTTGCATGTGTGATCCTTTGAAGGCAGTCTCTACTTTGTCAACACGTCATTGTGGGTCCCTTTAGTAATAATAGTGTTGAACTCAAAGTAAATATGTCATGGAAATTATATTCAACGATTGTTGAAACTTATGCGAGTATACGCAATAGACCAGTAGACAAGGTACGGATTGAAGCATACTGATACATGTTTTTGACCAAAATTTCACTTACAAGACGATTCGTCTAACGAAAATCACACGAATGAATTCCTAACCATGGTGTTCGAGGAGTTTGGAGGATAAGGTGCATATGTGCAGTTTTTGATTAAATTGAGTTATTAATTATTCTTATTGATTAGCTAAAAATAATAAGATCAGTCCAAACAGCAACTTTATACGTGAAATATTAACCGAGGCATCGTCCTAGGAAAATTCCGGTTTTCGACGTCATCCACAGCGATATAGTGACACTCTTGGTTTCTTCCACCTTGCTTTCATCAGTCAGGGCGACACTCATTTGCACTGGTTACTCGACATGAAACTCGAATGAAAGCAAGGTGGAAAAAGCCAAGGGTGTTACTACCGCGGTGGATGACGTCAACACCCCGACTTTTTTAAAAGGCGATATCTTGGTTAGTATTGAACCTAGAAAGCTACTGTTTAGACAAATCTTATTATTTTTAGATAATCTCCAAGAATCAAGCATCGAAACACGATTCTGTGACCAGCGAAACTGATCTAGTGTGTTATGCGCAAACTTTTTGTTAAAGAGCATGTATCAGAATGCTTGAATGGGGATGTTACATGTGTGAGGGATTTGCGAGTTGATCATTGATTCTTATGTGAAAGTTCGCGAGGAACACGATGGTGCCACTGGTTTTTTCTGAAATCATCTCCTAAGCTCAAAAAAAAGCTCTCAAAGTGAGGCCAAAATGGAGAGGATATCCCACCCTATATACCCTGAGAGTCCACCTCTACATCAAAACAAACTCTCCATGCAAAGATAGGGAGAAAATGCATTAGCAGGGTTGCCGTGTTTTCAGTTTTGGAGTCCCAAAAGAAAGTGGCAGTCCTGTCAATGTATTTGCTCCCTATCTTTGCATGGACAGTTTGTGGAGATGTAGAGGTGGACTCTCAGGATAGCGTGGGATATGCCCTCCCTTTTGGCCTCAACTTGAGAGCTTTTTGTGAGCTTGGGAGTTGATTTCAGAGAAAACCAGTGGCACCATCGTGTTTCTCGTGAACTTTTACATAAGGATCAATGATCAAATCGCAAATCCTTCACACATGCAACATCTCCATTCGCACCTTGTCTACTGTAGAGTCCCTTTATACTGAGAGTCAAGACAACACCCCGCATGGAGTCACAAACGGGAATAAAGATTACAGAAATAGGACGTTCTTTGTAATCTTTGATCGGCCCATTCTTAAATTCCTTTCTCCGTTCCTTCTCTCATTCCGATTGTTCCTTGCCGAACCCGTAATTCCTTGGTCCATTCCAGATTATAATCTTTTCAATCGGTGAAAATGTAATCTTTATTCCCGTCTGTGACACTGTGAAGGCCTAAAATACGGGAACCAATCAGAAATGGATTCACATTGTCTTGACTCTCAGAATAAAGGGACTCAAGTCTACTGGTCCTCTGAACCACGGGCAAAAAAAGGATAAATCCGGCACTCATGTGGAAATTAATTTCCAAAACAACGCATTAGTGCGGGCGGACGGAGGAGCAACAGAGACACCAGCAGCGCTGCTTAGCGGGAAACCCGCCAAGCTCCGGGGGATCATGTTATATTATCACTTAACGAGGATCGCGACGTAAACATGCAACCTTTGAACCCCCAGACGTGGTGCCACCACGCGGATCTCGCGAGCGGGGAACGGTGGTTCGTCTTGGAAACCAACGTTGCCAAACTTGCGGAGATCTCCAGCGAAAAATGGAGAGACAGTATGTTTGGACGTATTTCTGCCAAACGGAACTATGTGCATTAAGACATAACGACGGTGCAACTACCAAACCACGTATCTCGGTTTGCGACGTCGCAGACTTCCTGTCATACTTTATTTTTTAAATGAAAAACTACTTAACGTCCAGTCTTGAAAATTTCTGTGATTTTTCCTCTTCGCGCGGAGAAAATTCAGTGAAAATTTCAAGGAATGATATTGATTTGGTCGACTTCAAAAAAATAAAATGCGAGCGTAGATTTTTAAACACCGCAAACGAGATGCGTGGTTTGGTAGTTTCACCGTCGATAAGCTGTGAGACCCATAAGGATACAAGCGTAACAGGGCTCACGTCATTATGCACATAGTTCCGTTTGATAGAAATACGTCCATTTCAGAGAGTCTAGGACATGTTCATCGTCGTTTCTTCAACAACTCCTTTTCTTAGGAGGTGCTACTTGGTTCAAATTGGATCCTTAGTATTGTATCATTAAAAGAAACGTTTTTGCAAATCTCGCGTACAATACAGCAGTATACCTGTAAAAATGGATCTTCGTAAAGGAGTACAACAAATGCTACTGCAACCAGTTTAGATACGAAAGAAAAAATTACATGATTTCCACAAACTTGAAGGAAGGTACGAACCAACCTTAAAATGCACAAAGTTTGCTGTATATTTGCTATAGTATTTTGCACTTTTTACTGTAGCAAATGTGAAGATTCTGTTTCGATAGTTATACTGCTGAATGATAGAGGTTTGAACTTTACTTGTTATTGATGCTTAGGGCTTCTTAATCTAGAGCGCCATTATAGGGAGAGTATGGACAACCCGATGTATGTAGCACTCAGGGCCCAAAGGGGTGACAACGTGAAAAACGAAAATCACTAGATAAGTGCAGCTGCCAACCTATGCATTCGGAAGATTACTCAATATGGCCGACAGCGCGTTGCAAGCAAGTGTCTTATAGGATTAAAACTTTGAAACTGAAAAAATGCAAGCGAAATCAAAGTTTTACACGTGCTTTTATGATTTCCGATCAGCGTAAATAGTTTAAATATGAAAATTAGTAGCACTGGATAATTCGAGTTCATAAGTTGACTCCCCTTTTGGGCCCCTAGAGCTATACATGGTTTAATCAAACCTAACCTCCAAATTTTCGAGTCGTCTATACTCTCCCTATAAAAGCACTCTACCCAAAAATTTATTTCCTTGGGCGAAAGTAAGGGTTTTTGCGTTCGGGTTGGCAACGTCGGGGGGCTCGCACGGGATCCCGGGACAAGATGACGATTAATCAAAATGATGAAGAGAGCGGCGGATCGCGGAATAATTTTCGGGCGGACCTTTTACCCGCGGCCCTTTTTCCTTGCGTCGCCCGGAATCTGGAATCTCCATTCATCTGTTCCTCCCCGGAATAAGCTTGGCGCGTGATTCTTTCGCCGTCTTATCCTGATTTCCCGCGCCGGGGCCATTCGCACTCCCATGACACCCCCATTTCTTCGCCGGGAAGAAAGAAGGTGGCGGCATCTCCGACGTCTTGGAAAGAGGTCCGTGACGTCACTGCCACCGAGAAAGCAGAATTGCAAGCTCAACTGAGTATACTCCTGGCTATTTCGGCGCCATTTATAGGAGTTGTTACACCAGACGGTCAGACGGTGCTATGGGTGCGTTCTAGAATTCATCTTTTTGAGTAGCGATTCAATCCAAATCCATCCAAGCGTTCCTAGGTTCCGTGATTCCATCCAGATTGATGAATCCAAGCGTTCTTGGAACTCGGAGTGAGTGACTCATGACGTCATTACTTTTTCATCCAAATGCATCCGATCAACCCACCTCGGGAGATGGATTTAGCCGTGACTCTCGGTGACTAACCTCAAAAAGTTCGAATCCTGCCAAAGTAGCCAGTTACTTGTCCCCTGTGGAAAGTTTTTATCATCTTTTTTCCATCTAATTTAATAATACTTAGGTAACCTGTCAAGTTTAACTTTTATTTTTCATTAGTTACGATCTAAATACTAAAACGTTACTTTGATCATCATCAAGAAAACAACTGCATTCATCCAAGCGTTCTCAGAGATTCTCGTTTGACGATCCATCCGACTCCATCCGTGTCGTCATGACCCACGTCATCTCCGTTCATCTCCGTTTTTTGGATTAAATCCTAAGATGAATTCTAGAACGCACCCTATGTTTGATCCAACCATACTTTTCGCTGATGACGCAACCGTACCTCTGGTTGGTACAGCTATGTGTATTACGTCTAATTGAATCCGTGAGTTCGGAAACAAACCAACTCGGAAAAAAAAGTGTTCAGGAAACACTTAAAACTGCGCGGCGGGCGAAGAAGTTAGTTTAAGAAAAACCTTTTTGGTGTCAAAGGACAAGTACTTAGAGACTTTGTAAAGCACCAAGTTGAAATCGATATACCATGTTTGATGACAGAGAATTAGGCGTTTAAAAATTTCCGAGTTGGTGTGTTTTTGCTTATCGTCTGAGTTTTCGTTCAGAGCACAAAGAGAGAACCAAACGAATTGGCCTCAGGCAATTTGAAACAGGTCAAAACCATCTCATTTAATGAATGCTATCCTCACACGATTTTTCTTCAGCAATTGAAAGTAAGCTAGTGATTTCATTATTGTAGAGTTTATGACACTAGAAACTTAATTTGCTGTAGGCGTTGAAAACGTTCGTAATGTCTGAAAAGTGTGTGAAATCATTCTGACAGCTTCGACACGAAGATTTTCAAATGTGAACAACACTCTGGTCCATGTTACGTTTGTGCATTAATATCCATCATAATCCATCGAAAAAATGTTGTCTTTTACAACCCAAGGAGTCATCAAAGAGATGAAACCATCCATCTAATAGGAAAAAATCAAAGAAATAAAGCTTTAAAACGTATAGCCTAGTTTTACTTCCTTTATGTCGATCATTCTAGGATTTTTGACAAGATTTTACAGAAGACGCATCGTGTTAACTCTCCGATTATAGGTACGAAAAATTCCTAAAAGTCGTTTCTCTGAGATACGTGTTGTGACGTAGATCGGCCCTCGCATTCAGTTAAAAAACTTTTATAACCGTAAAAAAAAGGAAAAACTTGTAAATATTTTAAATGTTGAAAAACTTTTTCTGTCCTTCTACAAAAGATAGGGAAGTTCCTAGGTGATTGATGCTTTTACTTGACAAGTTTCCTGAAGAGACTTTTTCAGTGTTGCTTAACATCATATTTTCAAGGAAATCACCCATGAATAGACTTGCTTGTGCAAATTTAAGGCATCAAGTACAACAAGTATCTTATGTACACAGCACAAGAGATCCCCAAATGTTGCTTTTTGACCAAAACATTATGAGACGTAAGTTGGCCCCTATTATAGGTCGACCTTTTTGGTAAAAATTTCTATGTTCATGAATGATCTTTTGCTTGATTGAAAGGACTTACGACAGGAGTCTAACATCATTCAATAGGAGTTGATTCGTGAATAAACTGGACCGTGCAAATGTGAGGGAACAAACATCGATGTCTTAAAATGTCTTTTTAACGTTTTTCGCGAACTTTGGTCAACTCATTCCCCATCTCCCGTCTCCTCTCCCTCTCACATTCCGTTTGTTCCTTGTCATGTCCTTTATTCCCCGGTCCATCCCAGTTTATAATCTTTACAGTTGGTGAAAATGTAATCTTTATTTCCGTTTGTGATACTGTGGAGGCATAAAATATGGAAACCAATCAGAAATGGATTCGTATTGTCTTTACTCTCAGTATAAAGGCGGACTCTATTTAACGTCATCCTTTATCAATGGCGTTGGACCCTAACCTTATTCACAAAAGAGGCATCGATGTAGGTCTGGGGAGGATCTTTAAACATTCAGACACACCGAGCCGTGCCCTTCCAGTAAACTACATCAAGTAAGCCGACCTGACTTGTGTACCTTAGAGGCTTTAGCCGCAAGTTATTTACCAGTGTGAAGATATCACACGCAAGAAAGGGAGGTTAGGCCTAGTTCAAAGGTCTGAAGAGAATGGATGAGAGAAGTTCCAGGTCCGCCTCAGGGCGAGGGAGCAGGAGCAATTAAGATTATGATTAATTGTTTTCGAGTGCCTCGAATGTCACACACCAGACTTGCAACATCGGAGCCGTAAAGTTTTAATTAAGACGCATTCCCCACCGTGAGAATTTAATATTTCACGAGTGACCGACAGCGAGGTCAGGCTCACAATTAGTCGACGGCGAGTAGGCAAACACCGCATTTCAAGAACACTCGCCCGGTGATAAAATGCGAGTTCGTTTATCTTGGTTCCCACTTTTACCTTCTTCCCCTCGAGTGCCCCCAGGACTGCCAACCCGCCGCCGAGGGCACCCAGGCTCGCGGACGGCGATGATGTATCGCTCGGTGAGCTGGCAGCCCTGTCGCCCGGTTTCAAAAGTCATGACCTGAATTCAGCGGCTTTTGATTGCTTTCCGAAACCGCGCCAAACGTGCGCTCTCCAACCCTTTGACTGCGTCGCGGAGTTTACAAGGGAGGCTTAAGGAGGTGCTGTTAACCTGCCGAAAGCCTGCCTTGTTCCCTTGCATTAGCGCGCGCGAGCTCATTCACGAGTGAACTCCTGGTAAACATGATGTTAAACATCCGAAAAGCTCCTTCGGAAAACTTTTAGGTAAAAAAATCATGCATGAGCATGCCTCACTTCAAAGTTTCGAACTACTATGCACTGGAATAAAAAACATATTGGATCTAGAGTCCAGACTCTTAAAAACATCAACAAGAGAAAATACTCTTACAATTAGTTCAATCGGATTTTTGCCTAAATCAAGAACCAAGCCTCTTAATTTGAGAGGAATTCCTTTTGATTTAAGCAAAAATCTGATTGAATCAAGCGTATTTTTTCTTGTTAATGTTTTCAAGAGTCTGGACTTTAGATCCAATGTGTTTTTTTTCCAGTGTGAGAGTTAATCGATTGTAATATGTAGTTTGTACAGTCGTGATTGACTCTTGTGTGAGAGTGAAGTGAAATCTGTGGCCTTTGGTGGGTTCGGGTTGAACAGGCAACTAAACTAACGTTGCCTTAAAGCGTGGAGTATCACAGCAAAATGAAGGCGTTTTGAACGGAGATCGTGCTCTTGTAGGAATATGTGTATTACTCATTGCGATTCGTAGAAATAACAAGCCTCTTGCAAATTATCTGGGACATATCTACTCGAATTTCACCCCTTGATTTTAAACAGTGTCTCACAAAATATCAAATTTTGCGATTGTGACTTTAAAAGAGAACTTGAGCGTTTATAGTGGTGTAATGATTTTCAAGTGGTATAATGGGGAGTTCACTCTTTGCTGCCGGTTGGTAGATTAAAGAAAGCGAGGACTCTGGATGGCGCACAGTGGATCGAGTCAATAGGAGAGGTCGGAGAAAATTTGGAAACTTTAAAGGCTCATAACTCCGTATATACAAAATTTGGAGGTTCGGAAACAGGTTCCATTGGTTCCCTTCTTCTTTCTTGGTCCTAAAAGCACCCCTTAACCCTTTATGGCATGAATTAATTTTAGATATCAGATTCTAGGGGACACTAATCTAGTTTATAGCTTGCATAAAAAACGTAGATTATCAAATCTGTTTTCAAAATTTTAAATTTTAGGGAATCGTTTTTTCGAAAAAAGAAAAAAACTAATGAAAATTCGCAAAATCATGCCACAGAAGAAATATTCAATTTTTAAAAACCCGAAAAATACGTTGTTACGCGAATTCGTGATGCTAGGCCATTAAGGTTTAAAATATAAAATGTGACGAAATAAACATCAAAATGTGCAGTTTCAGGCAAAAATTCCATGTCCGACCTCTGATTGACCCGCGGTTCGAAAACAGGTTCCATTGGTTTCTTCCTTCTCTCTTGGTTCTAAAAGCACGCCCCTTAACCCTCGCTGGCATGAATTAATTTTAGATCTCATATTCTGGGGGATACTAATCTTTTTTGTAGCATGCATAAGAGACGTAGATTATCAAATTTATTTTCAAAATTTTAAATTATAGGGAATCGTTTATTCGAAAAAAGAAAAAAAACTAATGAAAATTCGCAAAATCATGCCACAGAGGAAATATTCAATTTTTCAAAACCCCAAAAATACGTTGTTATACGAATTCGTACAGCTAGGCCATTGAGGTTTAAAATTTAAGATGTGACGAAATAAACATCAAAATTGGACGTATTTCTATCAAACGGAACTAAGCGCCATAGGGGGAGGAAGTAGAGGGGGGCTTGCATTGGCGGCGGAAACGGGCGTCCTGCTCGTTCCGTCTTATGTATACTCGCAATGCTTTTCCATGGCGCTTAGTTCCGTTTGACAGAACGCGCTATCCGGGATTCTAAATTCCTCAAAAGGAACTTAAATTGGCACTTAGTTCCGTTTGACAGAAATACATCCAATTTGCAGTTGTAGTCAAAAATTTCATGTCCGACCTCTGATTGACTGGCTCCCCTGTGCGGCGAGAGCGCGGAAACTCACGAGGAACGTGTTCTGATTGAGAGGGCGCTATTGATTTTCACTCGTCGGGCATCCCGCGCTCGGGATTTCCACGAGTCTAGCCCGCGCCACAGCCTCGTCACAGCATCCTCCTTCAAATTTCCCCTCTTGACACCCATCAGATGGAAAAATTAGCACAAAGCTCCGGCTCCTCCCAGGCTGCCGCGCCAAAATTACCGAGCCCGGCTACACCGCCAAAATAGGTTTCTACCATCATCGCGGTTGTGTTTACCGCCATATCTTTCCTCACTTTTTCGTCACAGTAGGACTGAATTTTGCGATAGGGCAGTGGTAGCATTTTAGCTCTCATTGGCATAACCTAACCTATATCCTAACCTCCAAAGCTGCGGCTTAAAAATTACCGAGCCCGGCTACACCATTAAAATAGGTTTCCACCATCATATCTTTCCTCACTTTTTCATCACAGTAGGATTGGATTTTGCGATGGCGCATTATAGCTCTCTATTGGCACAATCGCGATTTTAAGGTGTTTTTGAAATATCTCTGAGCATAAGGGAATGCTTCTGCAGCCCGGCTACACCATCAAAATAGGTTTCTACCATCATCACGGTTGTGTTTACCCTCATTTCTTTCCTCACTTTTTCGTCACATTAAGACTGAATTTTGCGATAGGGCAGTGGTAGCATTTTAGCTCTCTATTGGCACAATCGCGATTTTAAGGTGTTTTAAAAATATCTCTGTGCACAAATCAAGCACGGAAATGCTTCTTTAGCCCGGTTGCACCATCAAAATAGGTTTCTACCATCATCAAGGTTGTGTTTACCATGCTAGGATTATAGCTTTCTAATGGCACAATTACGATTTTAGATGTTTTTTAAATATCTCTGAACACTAGGAAATACTTTATTGACGTTTCTATGAAACGGGGAAATAACCAAGACCTCTCGAAAATGACTGTATAGACATTTTACAGGGATAAGGTATAGTGACAACTTTGGGATTTTGGAATGTTTTTCAAGTTATGTGTTAATCATTTTTAAAAATGTTTTGAAAGGTTTTATGAAATCATTTTTGAAATGTTTTTTTTTTTCGAATTTTAATCTTCAGGAATGGGTTTTTCAAAAAAAAAACAACAACCACAATATTTTATCAACATTCTAGAAAGGATTTCTAAAACCAGTAATGTCCAAGAAGTTTTTAAAATTGCTTAAGGAGACGTCTACATAGTTTCTAAAAAAAATTCAAATTAAGTGTGCCCGAAAGCAATTTTTTCAGAATAACATTTAATGAGAGTCAAAAACGCATTTTCAAACTGCTTAACGTTGCGCGCGGTCAATCGCCGTCATGCGATATTTCGGCGCGTTTGAAGATTCGGTTACATTCTCAGTGGATAATAATCTAGGGCTCATGAAAAGTTATTTATTCATTTTCATCTAAATTACCTAGTGTTTCCATTGGCGGAGGTTCAAATTGATTCTCCATTGAACTCAAGGCAGTCTCAAATTATACATACTCCATGTGTGCAAGATTTGGCACCCCATCAAACATAGTCCGTAATGAAAGTAAGAAGGAAAGAGATCACTTTCTATTTCAGATAAAGCTGATGATGTAAAGGTATCTGTTTCACGGGAAGACCTGTACTCTCCCTCTTCAGTTTTTGGCATGCATTAGGCTCATTTTGCTGAGTTCGGTAACTTTGTAAACAAACAAAATGAAGTTATTGATTCATTAGTGCTTAAAGAGACCAGATATTACGATTGTATTTTTGCCTAGTACTAACCTTGCATCCAAAGCATCCAATATTCATTTATTTGACGCAATTAGCGCAAGAGCTATCTTGATGTACCCAAAATGCATTTGTTAATTTCACATCCTCTCCTCTGCTATGCTCCAATTAACATTTCAAACGTTCAAATATACGTTCGTTTGGTGAAGTTACAAGTTCACAGGGAAATAAAATGGTCATGAAGTATAAAAACTTGGAATGGATGCCTTTTAAAACTTGAGATGTCAAACTCAAGTCCAAAATGAGTTTAGTCCCTCCTCTAGGTGACATTTGTCGACGTCAATAAGTTCATGTTTTGAGGTATTTTGACAAAGCGCATCAAATAAAGGATGATGCCCTCTTTCAAGCACAAACCTTTGCAAATATGACGATAAAGTCTGGAGTAAAAGCGAGTAAGAAGTTTATTAAAGGGATGCCATTTCCGGACCTGAATTCCTCCAGTTAGTGCTCATCCATTAAAACTCGTGTTTTTGGTGTTAGTAAGTGTTATTGTGTGTATATGCTAATGGAGTAATAATTTTGAAAGTTTTGAAATCGTGTCTAAAGTATACGATCTCCAAAAGGGAGGGCAAGCCAAATTCACAAAAAAAAGAAAGGAAATACTAAAACATACTGATTATTGGAAAATTAAGCATAAACTTCAAAAAGTTTGTTCCAACTGCCCATGCTGTCAATTTCACGTTCAGAGGACGTTTCGTTAACTACAAAGGCACTTAAGACGAATGTTCTGAGGTCATCGCAAACAGAGCGCGAAAGGATGCTTTTTTGAGGTAGGACGTGGCAAATACTTCCAATGCAGGAACGCACCGGCGGAGGATGCGCCTTCAAATGGTTGGTTATACCTCGAACATCCTCAACGCACGAATAGTTGCATCAAGGGGCAAGATACAGATACAGTCCTCCTTATTCTCTGAGAACCTGGAATGCCAAAGGAACTGCGGGCCGGTTTTGAAATTGACAGGCAAAGCTATAGACAAAGAAAACAAAACGAAAATGGAGCGATCTTATTAGTGGAAGCGGATGTTTGCAGGGATAGGAGGAGATAAATATTAGACTTAAACCCACAGTATACCCTAATTTATTCCATCATTAAGCCTTTTACTTTGAACAACCACCCTTTTCATCCAATAAGGCTCGCTCTATATTTTCCCTTTATCTTCTTAGTCGATCCCACTTTGCCTATCAATTTCAATAATCAGCTTATAGCTACAGTTTTCAGTGAGCTGATTATTGACATTTATAGCCGAAGCTATAGACAAAGAAGGCAAATGAAAAATGGAGCGATCTTTTTGGTTTACACGGGTGGTTTGTATAGACCGTGATGGACTAACCGTAGGACCTCTTGTCCACTGCAACCACTGTTTCCATCAAAAGGATAGTTCCTTTTTCCCTGTATCTATATCGTGTATCGCGTATTAATTTCAATAATCTGGCCGTTGGAGCTTAATATGTCGGATTTAAGAAGAATCATCCTAAAAAATCACAACCAGCGTTCCCTCCTTTTCCTCGACATTTCCTCTATTAACAGGAGTCTGACTAGCTTTTAACTTGAAATTCTCTGAGCATATTATTAAAACAAGGTCTCATCGCAACTTTTGTTCAGCTTGCTGTCAAAAAAATCAAACACTAGAGACTTCAAGGTCAAACGGAATGCAGCTCGGCTGATTCTGTCGAAAACTCGTCCATTCAAACATAGGTTAATGCTTCATTGATGATGCTATTGTGGAGATTCGTTCATCGCCCTTTCATCCGACAATCTGATAAGCTCCCATTTACTGTGGTGCGGTTTCGGATGCACCTTTCCCCCTTCACTCAAACACGTACGAGATAAATCTGAGATTCGGTAGCCAACGGGCGAAATTTTGCGGTGGAATGCTCGGTCAAATAATAACAAGCCTTCAAACTTGGCACAGTTACCGAGAGTCACCAAGCGCCCCCCCCCTCCCTCCTCCGCCGAGCAAGTTCACGATCCGCGAGTGAGTTATTTTAAAATTTCACAAAATTGAATCTCCCGTTTATTTATATTTTTTCGCTCTTTATGAGGTTCTCGTCGTCGTCACCCGCAGCTCGAGCCCCTCCCCCCCTCTCCCGGCTGCTAGGTGTGTTTATAACGCTCATTACTCCCTACCGAGTAAGTAGCTTCACGGTGAACAGCGTTGCCGCATTATCCGGTCAATACTCGTTGTTTTAGGGAGGGTCATGTTACATGCTGAGAGGAGCCGTTCATGCCTTGGAGGGAGGCAGGGATGCAACATTTCTAGAAGTTTTATAATATGAATTTCGCCAATCATTGTATCATCTAACGTTACCCTCACTGGAAAAAAAAAACACACATTAATCTAGAGTCCAGACTCTTAAAAACATCGACAAGAAAAAATACTCTTGATTTAATCAGATTTAAGCTTAAATCAAGCACCAAGCTTCTTAATTTGAGTGGATTTCCTTTTGATTTAAGCTGAAATCTGATGGAATCAAGAGTCCTTTTTCTTGTCAATGTTTTCAAGAGTCTGGACTCTAGATCCAATGTGTTTTTTTACCAGTGCTGTAAATTTAATGCAATTCGTTTAGTTTTAGTTTTAAATCATGTAGATTGATACAAGAAAATACTTGCAGTAGTTACATGATATATTAATAAAATTCCTTTAAAAAAATTAATTTCAACTTGAAATTTTCATACAATTTCGTGACATTTTAGTAATTTTTCAAAACTACTGTAATGGACTCAGGATGTCATGAAGCGCATAGAAACGGTGAAATATTGATTTAAATTTTTGAAAAATGGAGCAGTTCTCTTCCCATGGAGCTTTCAGATACTTATTGTGGGTTGTTGCATACACAGATAGCCTCTTAAAAACGTTGAAAGTTCACGGAAAATGCAATTTTTTTTTTGCATCTCTGCCAGAGAAGAGGCTTCGAGCCTGAGTTTATTAATGACATGCAATGGTAGGGTGGGCGCGTCACGTCGGATTTTCGAGACACCATAAGAAAAATTAATGCAAACTAACCATTTCTCATTGAAAGTTATACACGTAGAAGAGCGTTACGTAATTTTTGCGAAATAAAGTCGAGACCGCCTTCGCCAATGAACATGCGAGCATGAGTTGTTCTTTTTTGGTCTCTTTGGACGAAAATAAAGTTCAGATTGATGAAACGTGACCTCATGGATAGTGCGCTTTGGCTAAGAATTGCATACCGTTCAACATTATCAATGAGGCCGGGGCCCAATCAATGAGGTCCAGTGGCGAGAAGCGAGTGATCGATTATCGATATTTCCCTATTTGAAGCTACGGTAAAGAATCGATTATCAAGGTGTCCGTCGCGAACATCCTGTTTATCGATCCTTCTCAATAGGTTTAAATGATTGATCAATCGATACATTGCAAAGTACGGCTCGCCGCTGGGCTCATCACTCCCGGTAAAATGTATTTTCCTGATAAATACATCATTATACAGAAGTTTCTACTATTATTATCCTTTTTTGTACTTTTGTTGCATTTAAGTACCTACATTGTATCGAAAACCTCCCTGGACAATTGGAATGTTCGCCAGGGGGTAGCCTGAGTTGCTTTTGTAATGTGGATAAAAGAAAAGAGAAGTAAAACAAGCAGTGAACTCCAACACAATGTGTTGATAAGGCGCGTCATTAACTCGCACATATCAACCCCTTTAGTTTTCATTTACAGAGATTTCAAAATAGGCAAACAGCATAAAAAGAGAATTCACGATCCAACACTGCGAGGTCAAAGACGCACCTTGACGAGACCGTGTATTGTGAAAGTAGAAAGCTATTCGATCGAATTTAAGTTTTTTGATCTGCCTCAAGCAAAATCTTATCAGATTCTTGAAGAAAAGTGCTACGGAATAATTTAAGCGAAGAAAGGAAAAATTCTGTCGAACTCCTAGAAGATAAAGTCGATTTAAAGGTATTTTGGGGCTAAAATACCCAAATCACCGGTAGTAAAAATCCCGTTATATTATTGAAAAGAAATTGACTCGATATAAATGCAATTGCATTAAATACGTCTTGATTTTGTTATTTTAAACGTCTTTCCATGCAAAGAAGTTCAACCATGTCGTTGCTTTATTCATTCATGAATTGAAAGTAAGCAATCTACATCCCGAAAATCTACTGATTTGCCGTAAAAAATTGCAGAAACTTGATATACCAGGTCGATGCACCCACTCGTTGAATTTACCAACCAATTTTGTGAGTGCAAATGTGTAAGAATCAATATGCTATAGTCATTTTGGGTGCATTTATTTTTCATGAAACAATAATAATTTCAATCCCGAAAAACCATCAATTTTCCGTATAAAATCGAAAAAATCAAAATATGTCAACTCCCCGACGTGAAAATTAGATTCTACGTATGTAAAATGTAAATACTTATGTATCGATATGCTGAACAGAACTATGTGTGGACAGTCAGAAGCCCGCGGCAACATTAATTCAACAGAAAAACTGTAAAAATTAGATAGGATTTTAGCCGCTTTGCCCGCCTCTCCTCGCTACTTACAACAAACCGTTCTTATACTCATCTCAAAATTTTTCTCAGAGCTTTGGGTTATTATCAGCTTCCATTTAAACTCCGGTTCGATGGCCGAATCGGCTGCCAAAAAAGCAAGCCACTGTTGAGGGGTTCTATGAGAAATTCGTGATATTATCGGCTCTCAGGAAATCACCCCATGGCTAAAATTGGTGGTATAAATGTTTAAGTGCTTAAAATAATCGTATTCAAGAAACTAAGGAATTAAACTATGGAGTCAATTTCTTTTTAATAATATAACGAATTTACTACCGGTGATTTAGCTATTATAGCCCCAGAATACTTTTAAAGCGCCTTTGCGTTCCAGAATCTCGACGGAATTTTTTTTTTTTTTTTTTTTGCTTAAACGATTCAAGAAACATTGTAGTTAAAAATATAAAGATTTTTCGATTTGGACGTATGAAAAATGTTTAACTCGTTCAGGCACACCGTGTATTGTATGGAGTACTGCTGTTATTCGACCGTTGTCTTCAGGTCAAAATTCTTACAAAGAAGCCCCTTGCAAGAGGCAAATTTTTTGTAATTTCTCCCAGTTTTTTCAGCGTTAGGTATATAAATGAATTGTTTGTCAAATTTTGAGGTCAATTATATTTAATTGTAATTTATACTTTCTTTTTTTCCCCTTCATTTTATTTTTCGTATCGAGGAGTCGAGGTTTTGTTGATTTCTTCGGATTTCGATTACTGTAACTTCTCTTCTATTCGGCCGATTTTTATGAATGAGGTCTCTTTTTATTTGTGTTTTAACGGAGAGTAAGGAAAAAATTGCTAAATACATGCGAAACAATTTTTTTTGAAAATTGGATGAATCCTAGCGTGACGGTGAAATGGTTAATGAAGCGTGAGTAATTGGGGTACGGGTATCGGCCGCGTTGGGACCCAAGGCCCATTGTTCTTCGTGACGCCGACGCAGTGATCAGGAGCGTGGGGACGAGAGGGCTTAGTGGACTCCTGTATGAGCCACGTTTAGCAAATGGTCTAATGAGTCTCGAGGCTCATCACAGATTGCACTTACCACTATCCTGGTGGCCCCGGCTATCAGAGCAAGGAGTACCAACTTTTGAAAAGGATAACAGTGTTGTGGAGATATGTCAAAGCAACGTTGTGAACAAAACGGAGTGAGTGAAATTCTCATTCAAGGAGTGCCGAACTGGTCAGCCATCCTCGAATCAGTTCGCTTGCTTCCGCTTATATATGCATATTTTAAATCAGCGCGCCCCATTCTAAGGTTTTTTTAAAAAAAACCAAGAAACGTAGACTCTTGGTATTCATTACACATAAACTAGCGAGCCCCAGAATGAGAAACAAATTTTAATCATTATTATTGACGGATTAGTAAACTTTTTACACGCTTTGGAAAATCTCAGAAGTTCGCGGTAGTCACTTTTCGGTAAGGAACTAGGGGACTCGGTTATTGTATCGAGGGGGGGGTCGAAACGATCGCAAAGGCGGTATACTACGTATACGCGCCAAAAAGGCAGATTATTTTGTATTATAGAAGATAACAAATGCGAATGGAAAATACCTCAATTGGCAACTCTGAAGTCCAATTTCTCATTTTACCCGGCAGCGCGGTCGCACAGTAGATCGAGTCGATTTGAGAGGTCGGACATGAAAATTTTAAATAAAACTACACATTTTGATGTTTATTTCGTCACATTTTACATTTCAAGGGGTGCTTTAGATAGACAATTTCTCGAGGAAACCAATGGAACCACTTTTAGAACCTCAAAATTTTGTATAAACGGAGTTATAAGCATTTAAAGTCTCCAAATTTTGTCCGACCTCCCCTTTTGTCTCGATCCACTGTAGGTCGGTTCGAACTTGTATTTTCGACTTCAAAACACCTCTGCCGATTTTCCCTCTCATCATCTCGAACAAAAATCTCGGAGGCATTCCCGACGATCCCTCAACATTGTTTTCAGATCGTTGGCTTTCGTCATGTAGGTCAAGGCTTCCGTTTCCCCCGCCGATCCGGCCCCTCGCTCGCAAACGCGTTTTCTGGGTGGAAAACAGGGCAATTCGCATGCCTCGCCATCCCGGATTAACTCGTTGATCGGTGGAAATTGGCGCTTCGATGACTGGCTGTCGGCGCGGCCATGTTTGGGCGTGTCACGTCGCTCGTTTGGGATCGCTGACCCCGAAATGCATCGTTTGCATACATAGCGCCCTTTTTAAGTTCAAGGTGGCTCTGATTTTGTTTGGTTGGTTTGGTTCAGTAGCTACCGTGACAAAATATTTTCGTGACCCCGCACTGCAATCTTCCCTGTGAGCCGATTAATAAAATCACTGGAAAAAAACCACATTGGATCTAGAGTCCAGACTCTTGAAAACATCGACAAGAAAAGGACTCTTGATTCAATCAGATTTAAGCTTAAATCAAAAGGAAATCCGCTCAAATTAAGAGGCTTGGTTCCTGATTTAAGCTTAAATCTGATTGAATCATGAGTATTTTTTCTTGTCGATGTTTTTAAGAGTCTGGACTCTAGATCCAATGTGTTTTTTTTCCAGTGATTGATGGACAAAGCTTTAAACAAAGATGACAAAATGGGTATGGAGGGATCCTATTGGTGGAAGTGGGTGGTTGCAATTGACAAAGGAGGTAGGTAATAGACTAACTAACGGCAATCCACGAGAGACCCTATAATTAGTCCATCATTTTCTCCCTTAGCCTGTAGGAACTACTCACTTCAACCAGTAGGATCATTCCATAATCTCTATGTCTTCTTTGTCTATAGCTTTGTTTATAAATTTCAAGAATCACCCCGCTGCAGTGTAAGAAGTACCTCAAGAAGATAACGCTCAGATTCGATTAATGATGATCAATTATTGAAGAGTTGAGCCATTGGTTTCGCAATCCTTTCCTAGCATACAAAAATGTTGCCAAATAAAGTGCGATTACTCCGAAAGTCATCAGTCATCATCAGGCAAATTTAAAAGTTGCCTATCAATCACCATTCGGCGAATAGTAGTGTTGACCTCCGAGCTTAGGTTTTTTCCCACCCATTTGCATTGTTTACAGTGTAAGCGCAGAATTTTTAAATATATTGTCTCTGTACGCGCTCCTTTCATACAAAGAAATGCTATGGGCCACTAGACGAGGTACGAATTTCAGCATTTTGTTACATGTTCCTTAATTAAAATTTCACGTAGAATACGACGCGCACAACGAAAATGATCGAAATCGACTCCTTCTAAAGATATTTAATGATTATTGATGCGTGAATTCAAACCATCCGCTCATGAAAACTCAATGCTCAGCATGATTCACATCGCGCGCTAAACGTTATCGTGACAGTCTCTGCGATATAAAAATCTGGCAACCTCAATCTTGACGCTTTGGCTCAGCTGTAGCAAATTGCTTATAGTTTGAGCAACACATGGTGGGAAATGAACATTACTCGGTTGAGAAGCTTGTTGAAACCGTTGTAGTGCGCGATTTGACTCACGTAGAGCCTTGAGTATCTTGTCAGCGGGCAGTCCAAATTCCTCGTAACCAATCTGAAATAAAAACGTTAATATCTTCGTTTGGAGTTTTTTCATTAGTTTTCGTTGCGCGAGTCGTGCTCTACGTGAAATTTTGGTTAAGAAATATGTATCAGAATGCTTAAATTCGTACCTTGTCTAGTGGTCCATTCTGTATTTTTGAGGGTACAATTCATGAAGATGACCCTGCTAGACGGAAGTTAGGGAAATTTTTATTTCCTGAACTCATTCTCATGACTCGGTAATTAGGGGAGGGGGATGTTGGTCACGTGTTAAGTCGAGCGTGCCCCCCGTTCGTGCCCTAGCATAAAACGCCGAGATAAAAACGACCTGCCGAGGAGGGGTTTTCTCGTTTTTCGGAACGGAACTGGAAATTCATCCTACTCGGAGAGGACTCAGGACTCAGCTCAAACGATTTTTAACGCAACGAGTCCTTCCCGGGAGCGTAATGTGTTTTTTGGAGCATGAAATCGCGGTTTTTACGAGGTCCCGCAAGCTGCGCCTAATCCCTTTTCTATCGCGAAAAAAATGGCGCGCGGCTTCGGCTACGGCTGGCGGGCTCTCGTTTACCTCATTTTTCATTTATTTCATATCTGGCACCCGATGAGGTGCGGGGGCGTTTTCTCCATTGCCAAATTTCTAAATCCGCGTACTCTATTTCTGAATCGGCGTACTCTATTTCTAAATCTGCGTACTCTATTTCTAAATCGTCATATTCTATTTCTATCATCTCGGATTCCTCCATTTTACTCACTAGCGTTGGTTAGAGTACACTGGAAAAAAAAAAAAAAACACATTGGATCTAGAGTCCGGACTTTTGAAAACATTGACAAGAAAAAATACTTTTGATTCAATCGGATTTTTGCTTGAATCAAAACAAAATCCGCTTAAATTAAGAGGCTTGGTTCTTGATTTCAGCTAGATTCTGATTGAAAATTTTTCTTGTCGATGTTTTTAAGAGTCTGAGCTCTAGATCCAATGTTTTTTTTTTTTCCAGTGTACTTTTAGAAAAGGAGAGAACGAACATGTCGGTAATTTTGAGGTAAGGCCCTGTAGAGTCCCTTTATATTGAGAGTAAAGACAATGAGAATCTATTTCTGATCAGTTCTCATCGTATAGTAGACCTCCACAGTGTCACAAAAGGGAATAACGATTACATTTTCACCGATTGCAAAGATTGTAAACTGGAATGGACCGGGAAATTGAGGGAACGGCAAGCAACAAACGGAATGAGAGAAAGAAATGGAGACAGGAAGAATGGCTACTCATTTTGCTCCTGTAACCGAATTTTCGATTCTGGTAACTATTTTTCTGGTCCATACGACTAATTTTTCTTAACAATTCGATTCACACTGCGAGAATCTTTCTGAAAATTGGTTGAGTTTGAAAGTTTGGTCACTTGAATCGAATGGTGCTGTCGTTCTGGAGCACCGTACTAAAGTTCCTGTGGTCAAACTTTTTTGCCCGCAATGAATTATCTCCATTTTTTCGTTGAATTTTGGTAAAATCACTAATTGTTTTTCGCTCTTTTCGTCTGTTTCAGGTGAGCTGAATGATCTATGAATTTTTTATACCCAAAAGTACTGGTGAGTGTATGAATTCAATTGCTGAATATACATCGTAGAGCATCTCTTAAAATACCATTTTTCATTTTCGAGTCAAGAGATTGGATGAGCTCGAGTTTTAAAGTGAGGTGTAGGATTTCTCGAACCATACTAACGGAATCTTCTTTTGTTCGAAAAACTTTCCTCTAAACGTAACCTTCATTTTTATCAACAGAACTTGTATTTTATGCAAAATCTTTCATTGCTCGAAATCCTTGAAATATCTGGGCAAGAAATATCGTTGTTGGACTTCACAAAAATCCGTAGGGTCACGTAAATCTGCCAAAACTCGAATTTTTCATCTCTCATTGGTGTGCGGCGGGCCATTCCTTGTCGCAAGGGGTCGGAAAACGCCAAAAATATACTTATTTTTCAAGAATTCAGCCACTTTTTGTGTTATTTTCCAATCATCGGCTTAACCTCACCTTTGGAGCGGACGGTGGATGAGTCGAGGTTCGGGGGGAAGGATCCTCCGAGTTTACTAAGCTCCTACACGAGAATGCGCTGCACGCAGCGCTCACCACTGCAGTGCTGCCGTGCTAAGGAAAAACGCCGTATAAACATTTAAGAGTTGCCAAATTTCCCTTGATAAAACACGTATTTTTGACAACATTCATGCATATTTTTCTTGAAATTTTCAGATATTTTAGATTAAACTGCGTACAAAATCGCCTGCAAGTTTTAGAAAACGATATTTGCAATTTTCCCAGTAAATTCGGTTTTTATCGGAGGAAACTTGGCAACGTCTGAAGGCTCATACGGCGTTTTTCCTCAGCACGGCAGAGTACGGCGTCCTATAGAACTCGTC
This sequence comes from Bemisia tabaci, assembly GCF_001854935.1. Taxonomy (NCBI): domain Eukaryota; kingdom Metazoa; phylum Arthropoda; class Insecta; order Hemiptera; family Aleyrodidae; genus Bemisia; species Bemisia tabaci. The sequence continues at coordinate 371,445 of NW_017547236.1, forward strand.
TCTGGTACAATACCGCGGATCCAAACTCAAAAACGGGGGGAGGGGAGTCTTCGTCTAGGGGGGTCCCTCTCCTCCAAATCGCCGATTTAAACGGAATGCAATCGGCCACTCATGAATGCACAAACTCATTCGCGTTCGGTCCCGAAGTGGATCGCGAAGCGTGGAGG
>NW_017547236.1:371654-500427 GCF_001854935.1 Bemisia tabaci
GCGGGGGTGAAAAACGAGAGACGACGAGCCCGATGTCTTGTCCATTCATCAGAGTCTATTAACCTCCGGCGGATGGACGCGCCGCGAATCCCCGAGGAGACGGGGGCTCAGCTCTCGCCGCGCCGGGGAGAAATGTCCGCCCACCGAATTGATTTCTCCCCCCCCTCCCTCCTTGCCCCCTCCCCCCCGATTGGGATAGGGTCGTCACGGGAATTCTGACCCAATTCCGAGCCGGGCAGGTCTCCCGAAAAATGCAGGCGTCAAGTCTGCCGTGCTAAGGAGAAACGCCGTATGAACCTTCAGGTGTTGCCAAATTTCTTTTCGTAAATCACGAATTTTTGGGATCATTTATAAATAATTGTCCTCCGATTTTTCAGAGAATTTTGTTCGAAATTTGAGCTAAAACTTGTGAAAATTTTAAGGAGAATTAATATTCATAATTTTCTTCCAAAATAGATTTTTCCAATAGGAAATTTGGCAACGCCTGAAGGCTCATACGGCGTTCTTCTCTAGCACGACAGAAGTGCTCCGGGCTCGCCGATTCAATCTGGAAATGCGAGGTCGGCATCTGAAGGGGCAAGGGGGAGAGGGGCGGGGGAGTCCAAACCCGCCGGCTCAAGTACACTTCATTTTGGAATGAGGAACCAATATTTTTGGCGAAAGCAGTTATGGGAAATACACTTCGTGCAGCACTATGAGAAATGACCCGCACTTACTTTGTTTCTTAAATGAGCTGAACAATTAATAAGTTGCTACAAGTTTTGAGTCGGACCGCGTTAAGCAGAAAGGCACGAAGCCACATTCGCTATTGCCGAATTTAATTGGGCTATTTCATTTTTCACATGAAAACGGTTGTGCGGATTTTTGTGCAAATTTCAGTGAATTTTCTGCTCGTACAAGAAAATCGTATTTTGATATCGAAATTCACATACCAGCAAAAAGTGTATCGTAATACTCTGCATTTCAGCATTTAACCTGAAGGAACGACTGTTAATGGACGATTTAAAATTAAGTATTAATATCGTAATTACGCATTAATAGTCTCGATGGAGGGCTCGTCACGCTTAAAATACAGACTTTATCAGTGTAAGTGTTTTAAAATTTTCCTATTTATCCTCCATTTAACTACGTTTTATCAGCGTAGCTGTTATCACACAGAGGTGTTGTGCTTCAAAAATGCACCCAAATTCTTATTAGCATGAACAGAGTAAATTATCTATCACTCGTATGCGCACTGCAGTGTATGTAAATAATCAAAGCTCTGCCTGACAGGGGTTTGTCCTTTTACTCCAATGATGGAGGTCCCCTCTCCAGTACGACCCTAGTAGTTTGTTTTGCTGGCGTTAAATTGTGACTAATTGCCTCACACCGCAAAAAAAAAAAAAAAAAAAAAAAAAAAAAAAAACCATGGAGGGGATTCCGCTTGGGTTTTTTATCGGGTCTAATTTATTACGCATGAACGGGGTAGCTCGGAACAGAGAGCTGTAGGGTGGCAAAATAGCAGGCTAACGCTGAATTTAAACCGATTTCAACTTTATTCGATGTTGTGAATTCAGATGTTTTCGACGTGATGTGGTTTGTGTGATGAATGAGGGCTCGATTCAGGGAGGAGTGGGTAAAATTCCAATCATTTTAAGACAAAAAAGTTTCATTATCAAATGTTAGGCAAAGCATAGTAAGGTATACGTAGTCAGCATGAAAAAATTTCTTTATCATATTTGATAGGAACAACTTAAATTCAAACGTAAATAAAAGTAATTTTCAATCCAATCAAGCAACCAGGAGTTTATTCCTCAGGAATTATAGCTATTCCCATCCCAAAGAATTTCGATCAGAATAGAAATAACATTCGTATGGAACTGCTATGCATTTATATCTTTGTGAGTACTTGCAAATAGGGATCCAATTGTCAATCTTACAAATAGCATTATGAAAATGTTACAGCAAAGTTATTTCTGTTGAATGCATTTCTCTTACGTCACGTCGCAGTGACACAAAAATGTTTAGCTTCTCATGGAGAAACATTCGTCCTCATATTATAATTCATATTTATTACATTTCTTCTTGAGAGCTTTATCGTGTAAGCCTCGCTGCATTTTTCCATTCGACATTACGAAGCGTTCGTTTTTGGAGCGATGATTTTGATAATATACTCCACTGATCGTCGCCATGCACAAGGAGTACAAATGATGCTGTATGATACCATTTCATTGCACGATTGTAGTTACCTAAAGTGCAAAACCACGTATCTTCATTTACGATGTTGGGTACTACCCGTCATACTTTATTTTTGCTTCGGAGAACTAGTCCAACTAATCTTCTGAAAACTTCCTTGATTTTTCTTCTCTATTAGCAGAATATTGTGTATAAATTTAAATCTGAGGAGTTAGTTCGCTGGTCCTCGAGAAAACTTGCGACAAGCGGAAATTTTGTCGAAACACTGTAGTGTAGATACGTGATTTTGCACTAATGTGGCCGTCGATGTAGCATTTGCCTGCGAATTTAACTTGTGCCCCATCAGCGGACTGATTATTGAAATTGATAGACAAAGAAGACATAGAGAGTAAGAAGCGATCCTATAGGTGGAAACGGGTGGCTCTTACAGACTAAGGGAGAAAATGATAGACTAATTATCGGGTCTCTCGTGGGTTGCCGTTAGTTAGTCTATCACCCACGTCCTTTGTCCATTGCAACCAACCGCTTCCACCAATTGGACCCCTCCAAATCCCTTTTGTCTTCTTTGTATATAGCTTTGTCTATCAATTTCAATAATCGACCCGCAGCTTAACATTTTTTTGACTGTATGTGACTGTGAATGTTAGACGGGTGTCTAAAACATATTGTCTCTGCATCGATCGCAAAAAATATCTAACCTTTCTCCGTGTAAAAATCTATTCCAGGAACCTTCTGAGGGTTTACATACTCGCCGTACAGAGATCCGCGTCGGATACACAGCCGGAAGCGTAATGATCCGGCGTTTCAATTCGTCGCCGACCTGACACAAGGGCGTAACTACACATTAAGATGAGCCCAGAAAAGCATTGAAATGTATGGAAGACAGAGTTCATTGCAGAGTGCAGTTACGCCCTCATGTCAGGAAGGCGACGAATTAACCAGCGACGGGCGGCGGCGCTCCCGTCGGGCTCGTTGCATCGCGGCAATTTGAAGGCGTTTTAAGAATCCATTACGGACAAATCGCTCCTGATGGGTACTCGGAATCGGATTGGCCCCCGCGAGATATGCAACTTGTTGCGTCCGTCCGCTCGTCTCCGACGTTGCCAGATTTTGAAATTGGATTTGGATATTTTACACGAGTTTAGACGGGGGCGTGCCGAGCACGATCTGGCAACAATGCTCGTCTCGGTCTCGGACGCGTCATTTTTTCGACGCTAATTAGCCCGCCGCTGACGGCTCGTCAAATATTAACTCTTCGCCTCCCCCCGGTTTCGCGTCATCGTCGGGATTTATAATTTATCCCCAGGGTTTTTTCCTTCGCCGCTGATCAAGGCTCGCCGTCATTGACGCACCATGGATCGAATCAATCAGAGAGGTCGGACATACATTTTTAACTAAAACTGTAAATTTTGCTGTTTAATTTGTCTTATTTTGAATTTTGAGGAGTGCTGACAGAATATTTCTCGAGAAAACCAATGGAACACTTTTAAAACCTCAAAGTTTTGTAAGGACGGAGTTGTAATCCTTTAGAGCTTCCAAATTTTATCCAACCTCTCTCATTCACTCGCTCCACTGTGCGACAAACAGTGGATCAAGTTAACGGGGCAGGCTGGACCAAATTTGGAAACTTTTAAAGCTTATAACCCCGTTTATACAAAATTTTGAGGTTCTAAAAGTGGCTCCATTGGTTTTCTCATTAAACTTTCTCCCTTAAAGACACCCCATAAAATTTAAAACGTGACGAAATAAACATCAAAATTTGCAGTTTTAGTCAACGATTTCATGTCCGACCTCTCTAGTTAACTCGATGCAGTGTGAACCGTGGGCATGTGACAACAGAGTTGTGAACCAGGGCCGGATTTACCTACTTGCCGCCCCCGCCTGTATTTTGCCACCCCCTTCGCATTCGTTTTGAAACATCAATAAAAACCATCAAGTGAACGTGCCGGTGGGAGAGGGGCGCATAAGACGCGTTCACTCGTGTTGGACAATTTTTTTGCGAAAGCCCTGTCAACACTGCTAGCAAAAGTCCACGGAACTTTGATCGAAACTTAAGTTCCGTAAACCTATCTCTGTGTAGACAAGGCCTTCCATTTTTAAGAAGAGAACGAAAAAATTATTCAAGAACAAACATAAATGTGCTTAATCTTAACTTCCACCGCCGCGCCGCGTTGACTGCACCGTGTTTGGTGCAATGCATGAAGTATTCCCACAGTCTTGGAGGCGCTATGCATTTCACGTCGACCGCTGCTGACCGCAGTGTGTTTGACGCAATGCGTGAAGTATTCATGCAGGCTTGTATAGGCGCTATGCGTTTCACGCCGACCGCTGATGACCGCACTGCGTTTGACGCAATGCGTGAAGTATTCATGCAGTTAAGTAGGCGCTAATATATGTTACATGTTGACCGCGACGCCGCGGAGGTCTCTCCACTTGCGGCTAGACCGGCCCAGATGAAATTCGTTCTTCAAGCCACGCCATAGACGTTCGTCCCCAGGTCAATAGGTCGCGGGTTCGATTTCTGGTACACAGTGAAAAAAAGTTCCTGTAACTTCAACCTTTTATTTGGCAGGGATGGTCTATTTTTGAGGAAATTAATTGGTTTGTTCCGGTCATAGAATCGTTTCTGATGTTTAGTAAGTTGCCACAAATATGGGTCGTAGAGCCAGAAATGATAATGTTTCATAGTTTTCTCGAGTTCAATATCATCTCTGGACCAGAGCGCCAACTATTATCAAGCTGAAATTTTAATGTACACTGGAAAAAAAACCACCTTGCATCTAGAGTCCAGACTCTTGAAAACATTGACAAGAAAAAATACTCTTGATTCAATCGGATTTTTGCTTGAATCAAAACGAAATTTGCTTAAATTAAGAGGCTTGGTTCTTGATTTAAGCTAGATTCTGATTGAATCAAGAGCACTTTTTCTTGTCGATGTTTTTAAGAGTCTGGGCTCTAGATCTAATGTGTTTTTTTCCAGTGTACAAAGACTCGGAACCGATAATCCTTATAGCTAAGTGAATTTAGATTTTCAGCAATTGTTACCATCTGATCGAGACCTAATTCCAGTAACTCTTAAATTAATTATTCATTGCCATCCTTCCTTTATCTTTCGTTGACCCCCTTCGCACTGAAACTACGACTTTCCTCCTCTCTCGCGGCCTCGAAACCCGCTCTCTGTTGGTCCAAGCTAAACCGCTAAATCAGGAAACTGTATTCATTGACCTCGTGTCTCAATTTGCATAATAGCAGACCCGGACGGCGGACTCGTCTTCCACGAAATTTCGGATTTTCCTCTGAAATGCGTCTTCGTTCGGAAGCGGAAGTGTGCGGGGTACTTTGATGTTTCACTCTCTTCTCTAACCACCAAGAGAAAATGAACGTAGTCCCGGTGGAATACACAATTTTCTGGGTAATTTAAGGCGATTACTGCTTTTTTCTCGGTAATTTTACCATGATTGGTAAAAAAATATAACTGGTTAAATCAGCGGATTATAGAAATCGATCTTCGACGAAATTCTGATTTTCCTTTTAGATGCATCTTTGCTGAGAGACGGAAGTTTGTTGGGTACTTTGATACTTCGTTCTTCGGTTCAACTACTCAAGGAAAAAAATGTTCGGGAAAATTAATAATTTTCCGAGTGATTTTATCAATTCGTCCCACGATTGCTCGCGTGAACTGACCGCTTTAGCTCACAGAAGTAAGCTTTAGCTCACGAGACTGAAAATATTTCGGTTAACGTGAAAAATTTTCCATTTGAAGGAAAGTTTTTCACTCCGGTGAAGTGAACCTTCAGTTGAAGAATTGAATCGAACTGAAATTTTGTTCTGTGAATTAAACTTTGCATTCTGTGTACTCCACCCGTTGATATACCGAAAGGTGCAGCCGGGCAGTCTTCTACNGAATTAGAGTAGCGGAATTAGTTTCCAGCACTAATAGTGGTTAGTGTACAGAAACCAAAAATCATGTGTGTCCAAATCACACAATTTGAGTTAGTGTATAGAAACCATTTTTAGTCATCTGACGCTAACTCATTTTTTTCAGTGTACCTCCAGTCTTCCTACATGCTCTCTAATCATTGGCTGTCTTCATTTAAAGTCTTCTATTTTATCACACTCTTTTGGGCCTGATCTGCTGTCTTAATGTCCTCATGTTTTTCTGCTGTAGAATCTTAAATTTGTCTTAATATCCCTGCCAATTTATTGTCATTTTCGCNAAAAAAAAAAAAAAAAAAAAAAAAAAAAAAAAAAAAAAAAAATTCTGTGTACTGAAGCAATCGGTTTGCTTGACTGAAGGCTCAGTTCGTCGTTCCCAAACGAAAGAACGTTATGTCATTCCAAGGTTGCAAAATTGACTCAAACACCTCAGTATTTTACAAGACTGTGTTTGTTCAATTATTGTCCGAAATTTTCCTGATTTTTGCACGAGATCAGAATAGTAACATTTTTAGTCGGATATACCAAAAATTCCCTCAACAAAAATACAATTTGCGAGTGGGAATTCAGCAATACTAAAATTCAGTTACGTTCTTTCGTGGAAGAACGACAAGTTCTGTGAACTAAATAAGCGTCCACTGAATTATTCGGTTCCTATAACTGAAAGCTTTCTCTCCGAGGGAGGGAATCGCTGATCACCGAGAATGGGTCAGTTGCGCTGGTCACAGAATCATGTTTTGATGCTTGATTCTTGTAGATCAGCTAAAAATAATAAGAACCGTCCAAACCGCAATTTTCCACGTTCAACATTAACCGAGAGATCGCCCCGTGAAAAGTCGGATTTTTGACGTCATCCACCGCGGTAGTGACACCCTTGATTTCTTCCACCTTGCATTCATCAGTCAGTGCCGCACTGGTTACTCAACGTTAAACTTACATGAAAACAAGGTGGAAGGAACCAAGGATGTCACTACCGCGGTGGATGAGAGTAAAAAACCCAACTTTTTAATGGGCGATGTCTCGGTTGATATTGAACGTACATATAGAAAGTCGCGGTTTGGACAGATCTTATTATTTTCTGCTAATCTACAAGCATTAAGCATCAAAACACGATTCCGTTACCAGCGCAACTGACCCATTCTTGAGATATTCTCCGTGAAAAATAAAGGGAAATTCCAATCCCTTAAGTTTCAAAACGCTACCGCACCGCGTCCGAAAAGTCCAAACCGTTCAGGAATCGGGGAGCACATTTTTCTCGCGAACCCACTGCGGCAACATGGCCCCCGGTTATTTCCCCTTTAATTGTTTCCCTCGCAAACTGTTTTTGTTTACTCCTGCGTTCTCAATGATTTATGGCGTCGTGGTTTTGACTTGCAGCCCCGAACTGGAGCGAGATGGAGTGTTGTCAAGCTCGCGGCAATTCTCACATCCCCGAGCGAGCCGCCGCGAAAGGGGTGAGTTTTGCAACTGCGAGGCTCATGAGCGAAGGTGCTGAGTGAGGAACGCGCCAGATCATAAAGTGAGTCAGTGAGCGCGCTGAGAGCGGACCCAAGGGTCGGATGGAGGAAGGGGGTTGCGCCAATGCTACCCTCGTTGGCATTGCTGCATTGCTCACTTAGCGCGATTGCGCGAGATGGAATGAAGTCCCGGACTCGCATTTCAATCGTGGAGAGAGAGAGAACGAAGTAGAAAACTATTGTTGCAATGTACGACCAGCAAAAAAAATTGACTTCGTCAAATCCGCCGCCTCCACACGGAGAAAAAACTTCGTGCATGGGACCCGAACTTAAGGTCATATGGATCTCTGAAGTTATCTGATCACGCATCCGAAAACTTGAGGTCGAGCTACCGAAGCTCGGGTCAGACATCGAGGCACTTCGGTGTGTACCGGAGTACTTCAGATGTGTGACCCGAACCCTTCGGTATATATCGAATATACTTCAGATGTCTGATCCCAACGTCAGCAGCTGGACCTCAAGTTTTTAGATACGTGATCCGAAAACTTCAGAGATCCATAGGACCTCAACTTCAGGTCCCACGCACAAAGTTTTTTTTCTCCGTGTAGATAAGGCATAAATCAAAGCACACTACACCCCCCCCCAAAAAAAAAACCAAGAATCGTGGCCCGAACTATGTTTAACAATGTGGTAGAATAGTGCTGGATCCACAATATTTTGCGAGGAAAATAAAGCCAAAAATGAAAATTTCAATTATTAGAGAGAGAGAGAGAAAAAAAATAATCTTAATTGACGTTTTCGACTCTCATTGAAATTTGTGATTTTTTTCGCTTTGGCAATCTCAGCGACCCCTCTTTTGCGACATAGAGCGGAACATTGCAAGCTCATACTTCGCGCCTTCAATTTTACATACGCAACACGGACATTCGTCGAGCACGAATAGTTGTATCTCTGCGCCGTCGTCAACGCGCGTCCCTTCTGTTGCTGTACACACCTCTTTCGCAGCATAGAGCGGAACATTGCAAGCTCACACTTCGTGGCATCGCGCCTTCAATTTTACAGATGCAACACGGACATCCATCGAGTACGAATAGTTGTATCTCTACGCCGTCGTCACTGCGCGTCCTTTCTGTTGTTCTTTTCCCATGTCATGTTGATTCCGTCAGCCATATATTTAGCACGGTGCCTCAATGGCTACGTGAACGACATCTCATTAGAAACATACTGCCGTGCTAAGGAAAAACGCCGTATGAACATTCGAGAGTTGCCAGATTTCCTTTGATAAAATGTTTATTTTTGAGGAAAGTTATGAATATTTTTCCTTGAAATTTTCAGGCGCTTTCGATGAAATGGCGAACAAAATGATCTAAAAAATCTAAAGGAATATATCATAGGTCTTCCAGGCAACTCATGTTTTATCAAAGGACATTTGGCAACGTGTATAGGTCCATACGGTGTTCTTCCTTAGCGCGTACAGCGAGTCCACGCTTTGCGTTTTTTTGTCAAATATTTTGTCAAAAATGTTGCCAAATTAGCATAACTGCTAATGTCATAGAATCCCGGAAGCTGGAGGAAAAAATGCTGGACAGTATACACAGGGGTGGTGGCGCCAAAACGGTTCGGTCGACGTAATTGCGGGAAAGCGACAGGGCCGTGGCGGGAAAAATTACAGGCCCGGTCAGGATGATTTGTCAGTTAACGAGCCTCAAAGTTAACCGTCCTCGCGTAGCACAACAACGGGGCGAGTCCGTGGGAAAGATTGAACATGATGTGGCAATTTAATAAAACTAGTTGTATCTACGTTGAAACAAAGCGCAGTCGTTTTTAGGTTGATCCATTTGTTTACTTGTAAAATTTTTTTAGAGGAGCGAATTTATGATGTGACGGAAAACACATCAAAAACTGCATTTTAAATCGGAAATGTCTTGTCCGATCTTTCCCACTGACTGCCCCCCCGTGCGACGCGTCCTGGACCAGATCCGATATTTAGCGCGGCTGTAATAACCACCAGCCCGCTTTTTGCCTCACCCGAGTTTCCCTGGAAAAAAAGAAACTTTTACGCTGGATTAAAATTGAATTTTCTAATTCAAAACTGCGCCATTACCGTCTCTTAAAAAATCCTTATCATGGCCTACTTGTGTCAAGCCCATCGATTCAAGCAAATCCTTCCTTTTGAAGAAAAAATACTTTAAATTCATCAGTATATGAAAGAACCTGACGTGGTAAAAAAGTAGAAAAATTAGTTGGTTTTTTCCATATACGGAAAACTCTCCCGTCGTTTGTTCGAAGGAAACCCAAAATCTTTGAACATTGGATCTTTTGTTCAAACAAATAAAACATACATTGAGAACCCGTTTCAAACAGTTTTAGGTACTGTTTTTAGCCGCTGGAGCAGATACCAAGACAGCTATCTACGCGTGCATAGTACACTTAGACTTATCACACTACGTAAACCTATCTCACGTTTAGATTATGGATTAGTGCTCCCTGATTTGAAAATTGAAACCCTTTTTTTCAACGTACCCTCTTTTCATATGTATAATAAGTTAGTTAGTTAGTCAGTTAGTCAATTTATTTTTAGACATTCAGCATCCTAGGATATTAACGTCTTTGCGAATAATTTAGAAGATGGGTGTACATACAAAAATTCAGATTTTTAAATAAAAGGAGGTGCCTCACCTTTATACCGTGCATTATATTTATTTTAGTCACATTTATACTTATGCTCAAGGCCTGTATAAAACTAAAATAACTGCAACCAAAATAAATATAACGCACGGTATAAAGGTATTTACAATTAAATACAGCTACCGACATGTTTCAATACCCTCTTTTCTAACGTATCATCCGTAAAAACTAATCATATTTCCCAACCCCCATAAACCATAGCCTCTCAAATTAATGCGAAATTAGTCGGAACAAATCACGTTGATTTAACATCGCTGGTATCTCATAATTGCTCGTAGATAACATCAAAAGTAGAAAAAGAGACGCAATAACTATCAGAACAATCCAACCGTTTATTATATAGAGGAGCCCGTGCATCAGATAAGTACGAGCTCTGCAAAGCGTAATAGCCGATGAAAACCGAGGCCGAATCGATTGGACCCGTATTCTAAATAAAACGCTGCGATTAATTATTTCCATCCTTGATCCGGGAATATTGTTCGAGTATTTATTTAATATCGGCCGCTCCACCTATTCAAAGCCCGCTCAAGCGCGGGTAAATTCCGTATTCCGATTTTTCTTCCGCACTAGATTCCCGGCGGGGCGTGCTTTGCGATATATCGATTCATTGATCTGCTGTCATTCAAAGTAATGGAAAAGTATCGATAGACAGGGTGTTCGCAACGAGCACCTTAATAATCGATTCTTTACCGCATTTTAAAACGGGGAAATCAACAATCTATCATTAACGCCTCGTAATAATGAGCCCAGTGGTTTGGCGTGTTTTGCAATATATCGATTTATCAGTCATTCAAACCAATAGAAAAGTATCGATAAACAGAGTGCTTGCAACGAACACCCTAATAATCGATTCTTTACCGTAGATTCAAGTGGGGAAATATCGATAATCGATCGTTCACGCCTTGCCACTGAATCCCGCGCATTTGTCGGCACTGTCGGATATCGCAGTGGCGTGGCGTGCTTTGCGATATATCGATTGATCTTCCATTCAAACCAATGAAAATGTATCGATAAACGGGTTGCTTGCAACGAACACCGTAATAATCGATTCTTTACCATCGATTCAAGTGGGGTAATATCGATTTTCGATCATTCACGCCTCGCTTCGATCCTTGTGAATTTTCTGGCGCTGAGGGATATCGCAACGAATCATCAGCTATCGAAATTTCCCTGTTTGAAGCTACTTTAAAGAATCGATCATTGAGTGTCACCCTGATAATCGATCCTTTACCATGGGTTTTAATGGCAGACACATCGCTTTGCCGCCCTCCTGACATAAGGACGTACCTACACCTCGCTATGAGCCCTCTAGTCCATATAACTCAATGCTTTCCTTGGCTCATCTCGAAGTATAGTTACGTCTTTATGTCAGCCAAGCGACGACTTCATCGTAAGGCACTCCAAGTCGCTGTTGAAACCCTCCTCGACGAAGGTAACTTACGTGGTTTTCGCCCCAAAACCCGGCTTCCTCTCCACTTTGTCCCCGGGCCTCGACTCTCGATGTCAACTTGACACAGATCGGCTCCCTCTCCGGGTATCTGGAGGAGCGGGGATGATTAGATCAATCATCGTTGATTTATTGAACCGTTCTCTTTCATCGGGAGATTAATGCATCCCCCCTTCAACCCCCCTCTCCGGCTCCTACTGTCCTACGAGTCGCGGTAATATATTCACATGGAGCAGCTTTGTCTAAGTGCCTTTTCCGCGTCGTGACTGCTTTTTGAATATTTTAAAGCTTGTTAAATTAGGCCTCGCCGCTCCGGGGCTGTACCTTCGGTACAGGAATTTTCTTCCCTCGGATAACTTTTTTATTCATCGTTCATTTATTATTGTTTATTGTGTTATGCAAAATCCGAGTATGGATGGACGGAATTCAGCGGAAAGAATAACTAAGACACAACTGTATCGCGAGCCGAGAAAAAGAGGTTTGAAATTATATTCCCCCGGCGGGCTGATTAATGAAATGGGTCAGTTGTGCTGGTAACAGAATCGTGTTTTGATGGTTGATTCTTGTAGATTAGCTAAAAATAAGAAGATTCGCCTAAACAGCAACTTTCTACGTTGAATATTAACCGAGATATCGCCCTTTGAAATACCAGGTTATTGACGCCATCAACCGCGGTACTGCATAACATGGTATGTACTACCGTGTTGGATGACGTCATAGATCGAGTTTTTCAAGGCGCGATATTTCGGTTATTCAACGTAGAAAGTTGCTGTCAGGACAGATCTTATTATTTTTCGTTGATCCGCAAGAGTAAAGCATGAAAACGCAATTCTGTGACCAGCGCAACTGAATTATTCTCACTTGGGATATTCCCAGTGAAAAATCCGTAAATTAAGTCCGCACGAATTCAAATTAAAGTCATCTTTTAAGTTAAAATAGCATCGTTTTGTTATCGTTAAGTTTAAATCATAGAAACGATAACAAAGCAAGGTTTCTTTAAATTAAAAAAAGCTGACTTTAAGTTAGATTCGCACGGATTTAACTTAAACAAAATCAAATTTTGCCGACGAGAAACGACACCTATAGTCAAAATAATATCCCAAGAAGAGTTTTTCTTGTGCAGAATTGACTAGTTAAGCTCCACAAGCTTAAGCCACTCCTGACTCACAACTCTATTCGTTTCCTCTTTTATATTTTCCAAAAGTCTTGGTTCCGTTCTTTTTCACATTACTCAAATTGCCTGTGGCTGTTAAAACCGGTTCCCGCTTAAAATCTTGGAGAAGAGGTGAGATAAGGGCTCGTCGTCCGCCCAGGGTTGACCTCTTAAAAATATATTCAAACCGGAAATGACGAGCTATAATTGAATCAAACACAGCGAAATTAAAGCAAACAAAGGAGAATGAAAATAAACAGAGAATCGCTCACGGCTCGTAGGCTTCTATTTCGGACTTATAGGCAGATAGAAGAGAGGGTTTATATTTTTAAAAATATAGATATACTCCTCTGCCATGACCCTTCCCTTAAATCTATCGGAGATTATTGGATTGGAGGAACTGCCCGGAGGCTGCAGCAGATACAATCGCGGCTGCCAAATTTCGGAAACAATGGATGCCATCAGCCTAAAATATTTGAACTATTCTATCGTGCTAAGAAAGAACGCCGTATGAACATTCGAGAGTTGCCAAATTTCCCCAGGTAAAACATATACTTTTGTGGAGAGTTATTCATATTTTTCTTTGAAATTTTCAGATTTTTGAGATGAAATTGCGAACAAATATTTAGAGAAAAATTTTCAAAATTTTCCTAGTAAAGTCGTTTTTTAGTAAAGGAAAACTGGCAAGTCTAAAGACTCATATGGCGTTTTTCCTTAGCACGGCAGTATTCTCGTCATAGTAGAGCTCAGTCCTGCGTGGTAAAAATGACATGCCCTGAATTCCCCCCCCCCCACCCAGAAAATTAACAATCCTACCAGTCTATTCTACTAGACATAATCAACGGGATTTCCCGATGAAGTCATCCTGGCTTTTCCAATGACGTGTTCTAATTGGCTACTTCATCAAGCAATTATAACCAAGATAGCCCCGCAAACAAAAAAAAAAAAGCCTTAGCTTATTTGATATAGTAAGATCCAGTGCTCTTATCTCTCGAAACTAGTACCAAATTTCGGAACTTTTTAGATTTTCCTGCATTTTTCCCGGAACTTTTGAAATTCCCGAAATGTTCCGGATCTTTTGCATTTTTCGGAACTTTCTCGGAACTTTTGAAAAAATCTAAAAATAATCCCGGAACTTTTGACGGTCATGGAGTGGGAGAAATTGAAACAAAAAAGTTCCGAATCCCAGAACTTTTGAGAAAATGTTACAGGAGTTTAAATCACCACACAAGTCGTTGAATTCATAATATTTAAAAGTTTTTTTAAAATGTTTGTAAATTTTTTAAAACTTTTTCAATATTACATACCCAGAACTTTTGACTGACATGGGATGGGATCACTGGTAAGATCATTCCTAAATTCGCTCCTTGTCTAGAGGTCCATCGTAAGATACGTAATCCCGGAACATTTGGCAAGTCACATTGACGTCAGCCGGGGAAACGACGAACGAATCGAAGGAGTCTGAGGAGAGCGAGTCAGAGTGCGGCAGCGCCATTGTTTGCGTTTGATATTCAGTTCAGGAATCGGGGCGGCTTTGAGACGGTGGCTTAATGAGAGTGGAGTTTTTTGTTTGGCAAGAGGAAGAAGCAGAATACGGACCCAAGCCGGAAGTGAGCTAAATCGAAATCAACCCGTGACCGTGGTTGTCGGTGAACGTCGAAGAGAACAACTTTTCCTCCAGTGTGAGTGGAGACTTTTCTCTCCTCACCTGACAACATCGTTGTTATCGCATTTTTGCCGTCTAAAGCAAAATTACCGAATTTACTTCTGTATTTTTCGATTTTATAGCTGACAACATACTCTTTTAAATCAATGATTACACAGTGTAATAAAGATGGTAAAAGAACTGTTAAAAATCGAGGATTGAAATTCGGTGCCGGGGTCCATAAAGCGCTCAAAACCCCCCGAGTGATAAAAATGTGAAGTGAAATTAGCATGATACTCCTTAAAAAGAGCTGTGGTGAGGTGTGAATGATCGATTTTCGATATTTCCCCATTTGGAGCTATGGTAAAGAATCGATTATAAAGGTGCTCGTAGCTAACACTCTGTTTATCGATCCTTTATCGATCCCAATTCCTTATCGATAAGTTTAAATGGCTGATCAATCGATAAATCGTGAAGCACGTCACGCCAGGGCCGGATTAAGGGGGTGGCCACATGGGCCGCGGCCCATGGCGGCAAAATTAGGGGGCGGCAAATTTTGCAATTTTTTTAAATGCAGGTACAAACAATCGGATTCAGAAAAAAATTACAAACAAGAAAAGGTGACAAAATATCTCATTTCCTGAGAGTATATAATTTCTAATTTCGTCGTCCTTCGGTGATACAAAAGACTGCGCACCTTTAATTAGTTGAGTTAAGAGAGAAACCAAACACGTACTTTGGCCTGGAGCGGCGCGGCGCAAAGAGACATGATGACGAGGACTTTAGATGATAAGGAGAAGCCCTCGACGCGGCGGTCGGCATGTAACACATATTAGCGCCTACAAGAGTGCATGAATACTTCACGCATTGCGTCAAACACAGTGCGGTCGGCGCGGCGTGAAACGCACAGTGCCTACAAGACTACATGAATACTTCACGCATTGCGCCAAACACAGCGTGGCCAGCGCGGCACGGCGGCGGAAGTTAAAATCATTAAACCACATTTATGTTTGTTCTTTCGTAATGTTTTAGTTCATTTGTTACAAATGAAAGGCCTTGTCCCCACAGAGATAGGTTTACGGAACTGAACTTTCGCGCGAAGTTCCGCGAACTTTTGCTAGTAGTGTTGACAGGGCTTAAGCAAAAAATGTGTCCAACACGAGTGAGCGCGTCTTATGCACCCTTCTCCCTTCGGCTTGTTCAATTGATGGTTATTGATGTTTCAAAATGAATGAGAAGGGGCGGCAAAATACAGACGGCCCATGGGCGGCAAGTTGGTAAATCCGGCCATGGCCACTCAAAAAGAGTAGACTTCGCTCCTTAATGGACCACTAGACAAGGTACGAATTTAAGCATTCTGATACATGTTTCTTCACCAGAATTTCACGTAGAACACGATTAGCTCAATGGATATTACTGAAACTATCTCCTAACAAAGATATCAACGTTTTTATTTCACATTGGGTACGAGGAATTTGAACTGCCCGCTCACAAGAAACTCAAAGCTCTACGTGAGTCAAATTGCGCACTACAACGGTTTCAGCAAGCTTCTCAATTGAGCTACGTTCATTTCCCACCATGTGTTGTTCAAATTATTAGCAATTTGCCATAGCTGAGCCAAAGCGTCAAAATTGAGGTTGCCACATTTTTAAATCGCAGATACTGTCATAATAACGTTTAGCGCGCGATGTGAATCACGTAGAGTATTGAGTTTTCATGAGCGGGTGGTTTGAATTTACGCATCAGGAATCATTAAGTATCTTCGTAAGGAGTTGATTTCGGTATTTTTCGTTGTGCGCATCGTGTTTTACGTGAAATTTTGGTTAAGAAACATGAATCAGAATGCTGAAATTCGTACCTTGTCTAGTGCTCCATAGTGTAAATCACTCTGTAAGACGAATAGTTTCATAGGCGGATCCATAGGGGGGCACGCTCTCCCCGTTTGCCCGCGAAAAGAAGGAGATAGAAAATGGGAAGGAAGGAAGGAACGGAGGAATGAAGAAAGAAAGACGTTTACATTTGGTACTTATTTATGACGAGATTGACTCAAACTGTAGGTAAGACGCTTCGATTATACAAAAATTTTCTGGTGGCGCCCAGACCACTTACGCCCCCCATTTTGAGGTGTCTGGATCCGCCTATGAATAAATTTCGCTCCGCATTTTTATCACTCGGGGTTTGTGGGTACTATATTGACTCCGGCACAGAATTTCACACCCAAATTTTGAACAGTGCATTGTATGTTCTACTTCCCATTATATCGCAAAATGGACCGCGTGTAGCAGAAAAGAACCAAAGCCACATCAGCTATTGCTAAATTTAACTGGGCAATTTAATTTTTTACAAGAGAACTTTGGTGCGGATTTCTTTGAAAATGTTTAGGGATTTGTATCGTATCGTGCAGAACATTTACTCAAATTCGCACAAAAATCAGCACAACCATTTTCATGTAAAACATTAAATTGCTCAGTTAAATTTGGCAATAGCTGATGTGGCTTGGATCCTTTCTGCTGAACACGGTCCAGATGTAAGTTACTTTCTCTCACCGTCCGGCAGCTGTTATCTGCGCATTTCCAACTTAAAGGATGACTCCGGCAGTACTCCCACCCTCATAACTAATGTAACAAAACATCCCCCGATCTGAGCTCCGTAACGGCGAGCCTAATGTACGGTACCGGGACCTCCTCGAGACTCCGCCGTCTCCCGGACGAAACAACGTAACTCCTTTCCAAGGTTGCCAAATTGACCCGCATTATTGGATCATTTTACAAAAGAAGTATCTGTGCAATTTTCATCCAAAATTTGTCTGATTTTGCGTGGAATCTGAGGAAGAATCATTGACATTTTCAATGGAGATGTTGCATGTGTGAGGAATTAGCGATTTGACTGTTGATTCTTATGTAAAAGTTCGCGATAAACACGATGGTGCCTCTGGTTTTTTCTAAAATTAACTCCCAAGCTCAAAAAAAGCTCTCAAGTTGAGGCCAAAATGGAGGGGATATCCCACTCTATCCTGAGAGTCCAGCTCTACATCAAGACAAACTCTCCATGCAAAGATAGGGAGCAAATACATTGACAAGGCTGCCACTTTATTTGGAGACTCTAAAACTGAAAACACTTCAACCCTGCTAATGTCTTTGCTCCCAATCTTTGCATGGAGAGTTTGTCTCGATGTAGACGTGGACTCTCAGAGTAGGGTGGGATATCCCATCCATTTTGGCCTCAACTTGAGAGCTTTTTTTGAGTTCGGGAGATAATTTCAGAGAAAACCAGTGGCACCATCGTGTTTCTCGCGAACTTTCACCTAAGAATCAATGGTCAAATCGCAAATCCCTCACACATGCAACACCTCCATTTTTATCCAAAATTTGTCTGGTTTTGCGTGGAATCTGAGGAAAAATCAATGAAATTTTCAGCTAGGAATGCGCAAGATTCTCTTGCTCAATATGCAATTTGCGAAGGGCGATTTGGCAACATGGAAACGGAGTTACGTTATTTCGTGAGGGAACGACGACTTGTGAAAAGTTCATGGGGATGCTGGACGCTGCGCGCCGCTGATTTATTCTGTCCATTAGAGTCGAGCAATGGATAACGCGCCGCCCCCGCGCTAAAACCCTGTCTCGGATCACCGAGCGATGCCTTTTTCATCTGGAATTCACTTTGTTTCCGTCGTTTTTTTTGTCAGAAAATCAGGTTGTTTTTTTTTTGCAAGTGCGGCAACAGTTGGTTGTCCAGGCGCGGAACCTAGTGTTTTATTAACTTCTCACGCGGGCATCGCGAATTGGATTGGCGAGAAAAAAAGGGCGCAGTCTGTAACCCCCGTACGGATGCACTGTTGCCAGATGTCATGTCTTGTGTGACCGTGGTAGGGACGAGAGTGGTGTGTGCAAAACTACACGGAAAAAACGAGTTTAGGGCTGGTACCTGCACCGAAGGTCCCAGCCCTAACCGGGTAGGTAAAATTGCTTCACCTCCACCGGCGCGCGTAGAGCCCAAATCTACCTGCTTCAGGGTTCAGCCCTACCTGTGAAAGCTAGACCCTGTCCAGGTAGTGCTGGGCCTTACCCGCGCAGGGCCTGCCCCTGTGGCGGTGGAGGTGAAGCAATTCTAGGGCCCAGCCCTCATCTCGTTTTTTCAGTGTACCGTATTTGCAATAGCTGCCAGTAAAATCATGACCGCAAAGGTTTCAAAAATGAGATACTGCAGAGTGTCGACAGAGGATGACCCAGGTACTTCAAGCGGAAGGGGCCGTAAGGGGATTCCGGGGGGGGGCTCCCCGCAGAAAATTGTTGAAATTTTAAAACATCTCATATGCGGTTTGATTCGATTTTGTCATGAAATATCTCTCTAGATTTTATATTAGTCCTTTGGCTAATATAAAACAAATAACAGTGGCAAAAAAATCCGCCTTAGGATACACCTGAAGATTATTTTGTCACGCGATCATTTTGCGCGGGAAACAGGAATGATATCGATGGCGTTGAAATGTTTTCCGAGGATTTTATCCGACCTTTATTCAGAAAAAAATTAAAAGAATCATGTTTGCGCATGTTGATCCCTAAATTTTGACACCCATAACCCCGAATTACCATAGAAAATACTATCCGACGGTAGCTTTATTTATCATTATATTTTTATTTTTCCAATTTATTTTCCTTCGCTTTTCCAAGCTGGGTGAATATTCAAGGAAA
Organism: Bemisia tabaci; assembly: GCF_001854935.1. Classification (NCBI taxonomy): domain Eukaryota; kingdom Metazoa; phylum Arthropoda; class Insecta; order Hemiptera; family Aleyrodidae; genus Bemisia; species Bemisia tabaci. The sequence goes on from NW_017547236.1 coordinate 390,847, forward strand.
AAATACGGTTAACCCCTCCAATTTAATAATTCGCACGAAGTAACACAATTTTCTCGCAAAAATTCTCTTACAAAATGAGACGGCTGCACCGGTGGCTAAAGTAGACTGAAACAAAACCGACGAGAAGCTCTTTGAAGCTCATTCTCTCTGCGGTTCATCGAGGCTGAACGTAATATGCCCCAAGCCCGCAATCGAATTTTCCCGCTCAAAGCGGGCGGGTTTAGCGGGCGCGGCGCGGCTCACAGTGGAGCGAGCCTTTCAGAGAGGTCGGACGTGTAATTTTTGATAGAAACTGCAAATTTTCATGCTAATTTTATCATATTTTAAATTGTATTGTAAGGTGTGTTTCAAAAAGGAAATTTAAGGTAAAAATCAATATACCCTCTTTTGAAACATCTACGTTCCGCACTAACCTATATATCGTTGTTTCCCTCACGAAAGAACGTAACTTTATTTCAATGTTGCCAACTTTTCGTTCATAAATTACATTTTTACTAGGAGAATCTTCAGCATTTCTAACTCAAAATTTCACTAATTTTCTCAAAATCTCATTAGAATAGTCAAACAAATTTTGAACAAAAATTTCACAAGTACACACACGATCAATAAAACCACTATGAAACCTCTATGTTCCGTATTAACATATACGTCGTTGTTTCCGTCACGATAGAACGTAACTTTTTTTCAATGTTGTCAAATTTTTCCTCATAAATTACAATTTTACCAGGAGAATTTGGGCATTTCTAATGCAAAATTTCACTACTTTGCCTCCTGATCCATGCGAATAAAATCAGACCAATTTTGAACAAGAATTTCACAGGTACCTATACTCTTGTTAAATATTGAATTGTTTGAGCCAATTTTGCCTTACTAAGGAATAACGCCGCTTAAGCCACCAGGCGTTGCCCAATTCCCTTCGGTAAATTACGAATTCTAGAGAATCTTTGTGACTACTTTTCTTAAAATTTTTCAGCTAATTTTGTTCGCAATTTCACTTAAAGTTCCTGAAAATTACAAAGAAAAGTGTTCGTGGCTTTCCTCAAAAATAAACATTTAATCGAAGGAATTTTGGCAACTCTCGAATGTTCATATGGCTTTTTTCCTTAGCACGGCAGAATGGACATGTTGCATGTGTGAGGAATTTGCGATTTGACTGTTGATTCTTGTGTAAAAATTCGCGAGAAACACGATGATGCCACTGGTTTTCTCTGAAATCAACTCTCAAGCTCAAAAAAAGCTCTCAAGTTGAGGCCAAAATGGAGGGGATATCCCACCCTACCCTGAGAGTCCACGTCTACATCTAGACAAACTCTCCATGCAAAGATAGGGAGCAAATACGTTAGCAGTGATGCCGAGTTTTCAGTTATCGAGTCCCAAATAAAGTGGCAGCCCTGTCAATGTATTTGCTCCCTATCTTTGGATGGAGAGTTTGTCTTTATGTAGAGGTGGGCTCTCAGGGTAGCGTGGGATATCCCCTCCATTTTGGCCTCAACTTGAGAGCTTTTTTTGAGCTTGGGAGATGATTTCAGAGAAAACCAGTGGCACCATCGTGTTTCTCGCGAACTTTTACATAAGAAACAACAGTCAAATCGCAAATCCCTCGCACATGCAACATCTCAATTGTGCAACCATGGAATGGAGTTTACGTTCCTTCGCTCGGAAACGACGATACGAGCTTCTAAATTTCCCACATTTAGCCCGATTTCTCCCATCGAATCTCTCCACTGTGCGGGAATGGCGAGCTAGTCGCGAGATTAAACGCGGGATGGCTCCATTCGCGCGAGGATTTACGGGGAGTGCGCCGGGCGCGCTCGCAAATTAATAAATGAAACGCGAGTCGTAAGTCGTGGGAGGAGCTTTCGCGGATAGGCCGGTTGTAGTGGCGAGGGGGGGGGGTGTCCTGTGAACATCGTGTTGTGAGGGCTGCAGCTCTTGGGTCACGGAGGAAGGAATATTATTATTGCACCGGGCACGATTTACGAGTATCATCGCAGGCAATCGTATTTGTTGCAGGGTTGATATATCGCAGGCTTATTGCCACTTAAACTGTGTCTAGGCCACACTGGAAAAGAAAGGATCTAGAGTGCAGACTCTTGAAAACATTGACAAGAAAAAGGACCCTTGATTCAATCAGATTTAAGATTAAATCAAAAGGAAATCCGCTCAAATTAAGAGGCTTGGTTCTTGATTTAAGCTTAAATCTGATTGAATCAAGAGTATTTTTTCTTGTCGATGTTTCTAAGAGTCTGGACTCTATATCCAATGTGTTTTTTTTTTTACCAGTGTAGTGTTCTGTCTTCCCCGGGCGCCGTGCGCCAAATGCACCTAAAAATCGGGCCTTGGCGCCTAAAAATTGGGGTGGGGGATTGGAGCTGGGCCATCATGGCACCTAAAAAATTTGACGGATTGAACTCGCAATCGGGAAGCAGGCAGGGTAGCGATGAAGCACCCTCTATACGCACCGTTCGCAACATCGCCATGGCCCATATGCAAAAATTTAATTTGGCTCTTAAAAAATCGTAGATGGCTCCTAAAGATTGGGATTGCCGGCCAAGGTGGCTCCCAAAATTTTAGGGAGAAGGCAGAACACTGGCCTAGGCATAGCGTCCAATTCCGAGGATCTACACGAAAGTAATAAAAACTTCGGTACTTAAGGAACACTGAAGTTTTCAGTCAAGGAAACTGAACTTTAGCCCTGCGGGCTGATTTTTGACATTGATAGACAAAACGATAGGCAAAGAAACATAAGGAGTATGGAGCGATCCTATTGGTTGAAATTCGTGCAGATTTTCATAGACTAAGGGAGTGGATGATGGACTAACTGTGATGATGGGTCTCTCGTGGGTTGCCGTTAGTTAGTCTACATATATTACTCATGTGTCCATTGCAACCCTCCACTTCCATCGATAGGATCCCTCCATATCCCTTTTGTCCTTTTTGTCTATAGCTCTGTCTATAAATTTCAACAATTTGCCCGCAAGTAGCCGAAGACTTTGTAAGCTGTATGAATGCTCGTTCTTTTTAATGGATGAATTCAGATCTGTACCGGAGTTCGATTCTCAGGACTGAAAACTTCAGTGACCCATTCAATGCTCAGTTCTTATAACGGAAGATTTTTTACGTGCGTCAAGTTTTAGACATGTTTTATAAAGTTATTCGGAATTTTCAGCCCCTAGCATGGAACGTGTTAACCAAACATATCAATGATTTTCTCTATTTAACCGTTTGAAATTCATTACGTAATATTTCCAGTCAAAATTCTAACCAACATTTGTCTAATGAGATATCGAGCAATATTGCGATACGTGTCTACTCAGCTCAAAAAATTCTGAAAATAACGCTCAAATAATTGCAACTTTTTCGGAGGATTTCTGTCTTCCTATGTGAAGCATTTTTTGGTCAACAATTGGGTTGAATCTCAAAAAATTAACTCGGAGAGAGAGAACAATTGAAAATTTGTCTTGGCATCTAAAAAAATGCCTAATTTATCTATTAGCCTTTGAAAGACATCGTTCCCAGTGTGGATTTTTGTTAGTGGTCTTGATTCCCTTTTGAACCCGATTTGGCAGAGTCGCGCTTGACGAAAAAAATAGAGGTAAAATATATGTGTGATAAATAAAAATAGGTGGATTGAAAAAAGGGGAAATCCGGAAAATTCCGTTTTGCGGTGAAACTAGGTATTGTTTTTAAGCCTGAGAGGAGAGAATAAAAGTATTGCACGGGGTAAAACTTAGGAGCAGGGCGGTACACAAGTATTTTTCCGAGAGAGCTGATATAATTCTGGAGCGAATTTTTGCAAGTGGGTTAGGTTCACTTTTTGTACCCGATCTGACAGGGTTGCAACTCACGGAGAGAAATAGTCGAGGGTTGAACTCTTGTGGTCTGATGGATCGCAGCCAACTTTTACATCCATTCAATTTGGAGCTCACAGTGGGGGATGAGTCTGAAATCCTGGATGCGGTCTCCATTCCTGTCATCGGGAACCAAAAATGTTAACCGGAAGAATTTATGTCTGGTTGTAAGTAGAATTGGCGGTGTCTGGACTTCAGAGCCGTGTATTGTATGCTCCGAAATAAACCAAACGGAAATTAGAAACTGTGGTGCAATGGCGCTCTTCGATATGGCTAGAATTTTATTTGAAGCCGAGTTGAAATAATCCTTTAAACATGAAATCTGTTTGGTGTCAAAATCAGACCAATTGAAGCTGTAACATATTGGTACATACCTTTTATTGAAATACTGCTGGTCGAATCAAGTAATGGAAGTTAAAATTTGAGTTTCAATGAGCAAGGCAGCATGAAATGAAAGAGGATGTTTCTTTCCACCGACTAACACAGGAAACCCCTGGCATATCGACACACTGTGGGCGTCCTTCGTTAGGCTGAACACAACTATTCCACCTCTGGAGTGAGTTGAATTGCATGATCTTAATTTTGAAGGCGCGACCAATATGGATTGCGTTATCAAGCTGTGAGCATTCAGCGTTGTCAAACAACGGTCAAAGGTAAAGATACAATGGGGGCATAGGAAAAATGAATTCAAATATTCAAACGATTTACTTTTATTGTTTGAATCTACGAGAAAGCATTGTGAATTATAAAATACTTTCATCAATGCGCGATCATAAAATACAGATACCAAATAACGATTAAAAAAAAAATTGTGGACATCTGTTTGTGAAAAATTATGGTTGAGCGTAAGACAGCAATTTTCTCAGATTTTTCCCGTCGATTTTTAATATTCCGATTGTTAACGCAGCAATTTTTCCCATGACAACCATCTATTAACACTAAACGTGTTTTTAAATTACGACATCAACCACACTAAGATGTTTTTTTATTAGATTTACAAGCATGCTAGAAAAGGGAAGGAAAACATTGTAAGCGGAAAATATATAGATCAAATCGTAGGAGATTTACAGGATTTAAAAAAGTGCACCGATTCATCGTAAATTGCTTGTTTGTGCAAAAATGTGTACAAGTCGCTGAAAAATGTATGCATTACGAACATCCTACTACCGCATTCAGTGGCGGGGTACTTTGCGATGTATAGATTGATCTACCATTTAAACCTATGGAAAAGGATCGATAGACAGGGTGTTCGCAACGAACGCCCTAATAATCGATTCTTTACCACAACTTCAAATGGGGAAAAATCGATAATCGACTATTCACGCCTCGGCACTGACCGCATTCAATGACTTAATATTGAGGAAACATCACGTAGCGAGCGTTCGGCTATCCCTCGTTGTTTCACCTAGACATCAAAATATCGCGCATCGTATATACCGATCATATATCAATATACAAACGAAATTGTCTCTCAACTTCAAAGGTCTCGCCTCGAATCGATCGATCCATCGTGCGATGCACAATCCAATTTGTGGGCAAAACATATAAATTCGCGTGGACGGACGCATTTACGACGGAGATGACTTGACTGCATTAGTGTTGCCAAACCGAGCCGAAATAATACCACTTCAATTGTTTATCAAGGATATTTCCAACAATTTGGCAAGCGCGCCACCAAGAATGATGCACGATCTGCGGGAGGAAGGAGCATTTTTCATCTCGCCACTTCCCCTCCCCCCTCCCACGCCGCCGTCGCTCAAATTGCAACAAATTGCATCAATCCCGTCTCGCATGCAGCTCGCAACTCGCCGGTGTCGAGCGGGTAGTATTTCCGAGTCTCCAGGCGCCCGCAGTGCCTGATTGGCTGGCGCTGCAGCGCGGGGTGCTTCAAGTCGGCGGTGAATAAATTGGGTCCGCTTAAAGATGAACGGTGGAATAGCGGGTCTCTCGAGGTGTTTAGAATATGAAGGGCCTATTATGTTCGCGCTGTTGCAAAAATTCTGCGGATGTTAATGCATAGTCGTATTTTGTTCGGAGGCAAAACTCGCAACGTGTTGGGAAAACAAGCAACAATCGTGTTTATTTGTTTTCTGTTGTGAGGGCGGGGCTTATTTTCGCGCGCAAAATTTGGGAACCCCTACAGCAACATTGTTGTACAACAACTACAACGTGCGCAGAGGAAAGTCGTCTTTATGTTGTTGTCCAAGGCAACGCTGTTTTCTAACCTAAAATTGCAATTCGCTATCTCATTGGTTGCTCAGAACCACGCAAAAGAAACAAGAAAAGAAACAGAAACAATTTGTTGTTTCGAACAAAATACGACTTATGTATCGCCTTCCAGCCAAAGTATCACAAGCGCCTTGCGACGTTTCAAAATTCCCGCCGCCATTTTATTTTTTACGGAGGCATTGCTCAACGAAGCTGTCCAAAAATTTCACTGAGCTTTCTTTTTGCTAACGATATAATTAAGTGAAATTTTCGAACAGATTCAACCAACAATTTCTCTGTAAAAAACTAAAATGGCGGTGGAAATTTTGAAACGTCGTATTGCACTTGTGATACCTTGGCCGGGAAGTGACGATTTACTGTTTAGTAAAACGTTTGGAACATACGGCAAACATGCTTACCAAACTTACATCTATTCGTAATTTTCTCTTTAGGAGGTCCACTGGCATGGTTTCGGTTTCACTAACATGGTACTTGTGGAAAAAAATAAAAAGCCAAGCTGCCAAATTTTAACATTTCGTAATTGGTCAGCGTTTTGAATCCAACTGCACACTCCTCTCAATTATAAAGGAACAGGAGTGATTTTAACTTTCTCTTACGTCCCACAAAACGTCGCCTCTCTGACGTAAGAGCATACCTCGATTTCGTCAGGAGCCCTAGAAAGCATGGCAATTTATGTAAAATAGGGCTTACGTGGAATTGCAGATACGTTTTTACGTCAGAGGAGCGACAAAATGGGAATTTCACTTATGTTATTAAGAAATGTAGCCTTCTTATATTTTGCCTCTTATTTCTCGCAACCACAGGAAAACCAAACCGTAATTTGAATCACAGGCTTCTATAATTGTAAAAAAAATGAGGCGAGACGTCTCTAATTCGCTGAAGGTTTTCACCAATTATTAGATGTGTATGTGCTCGAATTTTTAAACTCCATGCAGTGGTAAATAACATTGCTTTTTTTCTGGATTCGTACTGAAAGAGTGCTTCAGATCTTAGACGTCGAAAATGATATTGTATATCATATTAATATGATGATGAAAGAAACATAGCTGCAGAAGCAATTGCTTTATTGGGTTCCTCCTGTAAAAATACGAAGGAGACGCATATTGAAAGGTTGGAGACAAGCTGTCAACTGCTGAAGATAGAAAGAGCATTGAAAAGATACGAGACTGTGGCGGTCAGGCATTGCAAGGTGCCAAAAATCGCAGTAAAAGCGGCTATTGTGCAAAAATGCAGAATGGAATTTCATAGAAAATGAGCGAAGGAAAAGACGCGCGTTGATGACGGCGCAGAGATACAACTATTCGTACTTGATGGATGTCAGTATTGCGTCTGCAAAATTGAAGGCGCGATGGCGCGACGCGTGAGCTGTTCAAACACTTACAATTCTACAAACAATTTTTCAGGGGCTGCATATGCAACTGACAATTGGATTGCATTTGCAAAAAGGAACCACTAGCATTGCAATGATGCTAAGATTGTGCAACTTCATCCTTTGCAATAAAATCGCGGAAATCGTGAAAAACTATGAAAAGATGGTAATTTTTGTCTTAAATTTACAGTTTTAAGCGAGTAAAATAGAAACTATTAAGGGATAATCGGGTTTAACCTTCAAGACAAAAGAAGTTGCACAATCTTAGCAACATTGCAATGCTAGTGGTTCCTTTTTGCAAAATGCAATCCAATTATCCGAGAATTCGATAAGAAACTTCGAAATTTTACCTTTGGTATTTTTCTCTCAAATGAAGATTTTATAGTTATTATGTGTTTCATACTGAGTCCAGTGCAGAAGTTTTGCGAAATTTTATGAAATTTCGTCGTATAACGTTAATTTATAAAATTTCATACAATTTTCCGTCTCTTCTTTTTTGTATCCCAGTTTGGCAATTATGTTCGCCGAATATTTCGAATCTTCTTCTGAAGAATACATAAAAATGTATACGAGTAAACAGCCGAGGGATTTTTGCAACGAAGTAAATAGGCTCTCCGTATTCTAAACACCTCGCCATTGCTCCTCCTCAGAGATCAATTGCGCCGCTGAATGTCGCAAGGGCGCCGGCCGTTGCGCCGCACAAAGGAACGAACCACGGCAAAACGTCGGACCTGATGAGGAAACTTTTAAAGCCCATTTCTTCGTTGATATGATACGAAACGTTGAAGTATAAAAGTAGCTCCAGTTGCTCGTAAATTGCCTACGAAAAATTTACACTGGAAGCAAACAAACATCAAAATATCGAACAAATTTTCCTGAGCTATTGTTTTCACTTTAAATTTTTGGCATAAAATACGAATCAATTACGCCCGGAGGCACATAGTTCAGCAGTTCATTTTTGAAGAATTATTTTGAAAACTTTGAATAAATAAAGCTGTCAGTCCCTTGAAATTAGCAGTTTCCATCAAACTTTATTTGACACTTTATTTTAAAAACTTCGAATAAATAAAGCTGACAGCCTCTTAAAATCCCTTGAAATTGCAGTCTCTGTCAAACTGTATTTGAAAATTTATTTTGAAAACTTTGAATTATTAAAGCTGACTGTCCCTTAAAATCCCTTGAAATTAGCAGTCTCATGTCAAAATGTATTTTAAAAATTTTGAATGTATGAAGCTGACATTCCCTTAAAATCCCTCGAAATTAATAGTTATACCGTTAAGCTTTATTTGACACTTTATGTTGAAAACTTTGAATAAATGAAGCTGACAGTCCCTCAAAGTCCCTTGAAATTAGCAGTTTCCGTTAAACTTTATTTAATGATAAACGATGGATTCGCCAGTATTATAATAATAATGCGATTACTCACGAGCATTCTGACTTCCTTTTTTGAAAATTTATCGCAAAATCAATGCCATAAATTTTCAAAAAGGGAGCCAAAATGCTCGTGAGTAATTGCTTTATATAACAATTTATTTTGAAAACTTTGAATAAATAAAGCTGACAGTCCCTTGAACCCCTTAAAATTAGTTGTTTCCGTCAAATTTTATTTGAAAATTCATTATGAAAATTTTGAATAAATAATGCTGACCCTTGAAAGCCCTGGAAAATAGCAGTTTCCGCCAAAAATTTCACGTCTAACTCGTCCAAAAACCCCTCCACTGTGCGTGGGCGGGCGCTTCAATTCGACAACCACGTTGTCGTTGACGGGAGATAACGCGCCGGAGGATTGACCCAGTTCACGTCCGCCACCCGGCGACCGGACACTCGGCCCTCGTTTTGTTTTATTGCCTCGATTTTTTATCGCCTTTTACTGGTATCATTATCCCCGGCCCTTTTTTTGCCGCAAGCACTCCCGCCCTCCCCGAAAAAGTGCAACTGCGTTTCGGGGTGTGCGCTGCATTTCATTTCGCTCACGCCTCTTTCGGTCCGCCCGCAAATGCCGCTGCTACTCTCAACCGTAATCGTTATTTTCCCCTTTGTGGTTCTGAGGTTTAAAGAAAAAAACACGGTAAACTTACCGGGATAACAATAAAAACACACTAAAATACAAAAAACAAATGCGGGTATACAAGGCTAGAGGAGACTTAAAACAACCAGGACGTTTTGGGCCAATTACATGTCCATTCTCAACTGGAACAGAAGCTGAAAAATGTAAAAATTAAAACGAGAAAATGAGCATATAACTGTAACTGACCGAGGTAGGAATCAGTGCAAACCTTACTGGAATATGGATGTGTGATTCTACCATCTACCGTGTTTATGGATTGTTTTTTTTCCATTAACGAGTCATTAATACAGATTGATACAGTAACAAACGTGCGATATAATGCTATAGATGGCGCATGAAAATAGTCAAATCATGCACTTTATCAAATGCCTAGGCAGTTATTTAACGAGGTTTTTCTACGTTTTCACAAAAACTTCTGGAAATTTCCATATTTTGAGACAAGAAATCCGTTAAAGTACAAACTGTCATTGCATTTCCCGTTCAAAAGTGCTCCTCATTATTCTTCATCCGTCCACATTGTGAAAACCTTTTATTTTGCGAAATGCTGCATTGAGGTACATTCGCATTAAAGGACTAGAAAAAAAACGTAGGTATTTATGATCGCATGGAAAAAGTTTTTACGGGGAATTCTTTTTCGCATGATCAAAGAATAATTTCGTCTACGGTCAGCAAAATAATCAGAATTTCAGTCGAAATAAGAATAATTAACTATTTGCCGAGGCATTTAACAAAATGCCTGATTTGACTATTTGCCTGTGACATACATAACAATAAATAAACTTATTGCTTTAGAATAGTATATTAATGAGGTTTATATCTAAAAAAAATTAGTCTGACTGTGGACTCGTTGTCAGCCAACTGCTGACACACCGGAACCGCCCCCAGGCATTACTTCGGTGGAATTGTTAGTGGGTTTATTAAGTTCTATCTGTTTGGTTTTTAACATTAAAGTGATCATGTTTTCTATTAATTTCTAGTTTTCTCTATATCGTCTAACATTAACTCTCTAACGTTCTCTCTTGTTATTTTCTGTTTCAGGTGAATTTCTACACCTTCTCTCTCTCTTGAATTTTCGGCAAATGAAGGTGCGTTCCGGCGTGTCAGCTGCTCTGCAGAACGGACAGTCCGGCGACTCCCTCAGGTTAAACCTATGGAGATAGCTTCCGAAGGAGCTATGTCCAGAAAAGAATTTGGTCAAATAAAAATCCACGTTGCCATGATCTCTAATAATAAAGTATACAAAAATATTTTTATATATTAATTTTTATGGATCGTTGGGAAATACTCATAATTTAATTGTCGCCTGGTGAGGTTTACAATCATTGAATGAATTTACACCGAAAAAGAAGAGAAAAATGAATTGCTTGCGGGTTGACCGCCACCCTCATCGCCGTAATCGTTATTTTCCTCCTTTAGGCGGGTTTCGAGGTTTAAAGAAAAAACAACTTAAAACTAAGAAAAAAATGAATTGATTGCGGGTTGACGCTTGCCTCGTTTAGACAGAATTGATGAATTTGTCCTGGTTGGTCCATCAGGCTGCTTGTTGAAATTTATAGACAAAGCTATAGCAAAATAAGACTAGAGGGATCAGGAGGGATCCTATTGGTGGAAGTGGGTAGTTACAACGGATAAAGGAGGTGTAAGACTAACTAACGGTAACTCACAAAAGACCCCTTACTTATTCTATTATTTACCCCCTTAGTCTTTAGGTACCACCCATTTCAACCAATATGATTGCCACATCATCCCTATGTCTTCTTTGTCTATTGCTATGTCTATACCAATGTCGACGATCAGCTCGTTGAATGGTCGTAACTATTGTTACTCCAAACAGCATCTCTCTTTGGGGGAGTGTCTTGCTCCGATGAGCTTTTTTCCCCCTCTGTACTAAGAATTTCAGTTGATTGTGAATTAATCGCACATGGTAAATATACTACGTAGGCTGTCCAAACAGTACCGAGACTGATTCCATAACTCCAAAACCAAGATAGCTAGAGGCTTGATCTTGGTTTCATTTGAAAGATCAACTCAATATCTATCGATTGAATCTATTGATTGGGAAAAAATAGTCATATTTTGAGCCGACAAATTGATCCTGAAAGTTAAGTACGTCAAGTCCCTAACACCATGTATCATGAAAAAATGTCCTTTCTCTACTAATAAGTTCACACTATAATAGACGGGAGCCGGCATCAGCGCAGGGGGTGCAATTGCAACTGAGCCCCCGGCCGGGTATACAACCCGCTCGGCTCCGGCGGCCGGTAAAATGAGCCGCGTCAACCGGGTCCGCATCCGTTATTTACGAGGTCCGCGCTCCGCTCGCTCNGCCCCCCCCCCCCCCCCCCCTCCACCGTTTTATGACGGATTTCGCATCGTTCATCCTAAATCGTTTCCCATCCCTCAACGGCGCACAGTGGCTCGAGCCAAAACGAGAAGTCGGACAAAATTTGAATACTTTAAACGCTTATAACTCCGTTTATACCAAACTTTGAGGTTCTAAGAATGGTTCCACTGGTTTTCTCGCGAAATTTTTTTCTATTTGCACCCCTTGAAATTTAAAATGTGACGAGATAAACAGCTAAATTTGCAGTTTTAGTCCGAAATTTCATGTCCGACCGCTTTGATTGACGCGACCCTCTGTGCGGCGCGCCGCGAGGCCGCGACGGGCGTTATATTTTTATAACTACGCGACGTCCCGACATTAACTCGTACACCTGGGGGGAGTCTGCAAATTAAATTCGTGCCGCGACCCCCTCTCCACCCTCCCCTCGTCCACCCCTTCCGGTTCGCTGCGCAAAATTATCCCCGCGGAAAGGTAAATCCTGAGCGCACTTCCGGTCCGGCTCCGAGCGCTTCCCATTTTCAAGTATCTTTTTTTTGCAATTTTGGATCGATGAACCGTTGCAGGGATGAGCCCTTTTTAGATAAGGACGCTTTTTTTAATCTCCTGCGCGGAGGTTGATCGCCGGACTTTTGCGCAGTTTTACTGCTCACGTGAAAACATCGATCAAATTGTTACAATCAGAGACAAAGAGAGATCTTTCGTTAGTGCTCCCATTCCATGTCCGTCAAAAGTTCCGGGACTCGGAACTTTTTTGTTCCAGTTTCTCCCACTCCATGGCCGTCAAAAGTTCCGGGGTTCATTTTAGGTTTTTCAAAAGTTCCGGAAAAAAACGAAAGATCCTGTAAATTCCGGGGAAAACTCAGGAAAATCTCAAAACTTCCGGAATTCGGTACAAGTTTTGGGAAATGGATTATTGCTCCCATTCCGCATGTCCGTTAAAAGTTCCGGGACTCGGAACTTTTTTGTTCCAATGGAGATGTTGCATGTTGTGAGGAATTTGCGATTTAACTGTTGATTCTTATGTAAAAATTTGCGAGAAACACGATGGTGCCACTGGTTTTCTCTGAAATTAACTCCCAAGCTCAAAATAAGCTCTCAAGTTGAGGTAAAAATGGAGGGGATATCCCACGCTATCCTGAGATGAGAGTCCACGTCTACATCAAGACAAACTCTCCATGCAAAGATAGGGAGCAAATATATATTGAAAGGGCTGCCACTTTAATTGGGGACTCCAAAACTGAAAACACGACAACCCTGCGAATGTATGAGCTCCCTATCTTTGCATGGAGAGTTTGTCTTGATGTAGACGTGGACTCTCATCTCAGGATAGCGTGGGATATCCCCTCCATTTTGGCCTCAACTTGAGAGCTTTTTTGAGCTCGGGAGTTAATTTCAGAGAAGACCAGTGGCACCATCGTGTTTCTCGCGAACTTTTACATAAGAGTCAATGGTCAAATCGCAAATTCCTCACACATGCAACATCTCCATTTTTCCCACTCCATGGCCGTTAAAAGTTCCGGGATGCTTTTTTTATTTTTTCAAAATTTCCGAGAAAGTTCCAAAAAATGCAAAAGATCCGGATAATCTCGGAAATTTTGTAATTTCAAGGAAAAATGCAGGAGAATCTCGAAAGTTCCGGAATTTGGTACTTGTTCCGGGATATGGGAGCACTGTTTGCTAACCTCCTGGTGATAGGTAGAAACTTTTACTTTGGAGGATTCAATACTCCCTAATGGATGGTCATAAAGTAGCAAAGTCATCACTCTTTTTTCGACTGTTGGCTCACCTAGAAGCTGGATGATGATCCAGGTGTGTGGAAGATTGGCAACAGTTATCTTGTAAGGTTTTATGGGTATTTTCTTGCGAATGGATTGACATAAAATGTTTAAAGCCCATAAACCAGTAGATGCACTACTGCGGTAAAAGTGCTCCATGATCAGGAACCAATCATGAATAAAGCTGCTAGCCAAAATGACCCCAAGCATGCTTAATAATGTTGTAACATTGATTTTTTGTGGAGAATTATTTATTTCCCAAGAGAGTAAATGTACAATGAGGGTGATTGGGGTTCGATAAGAATGAAGTGAATACCCTGTAATTTATATTTAAGAGGGCCCTGTTGTTGAAACGAAAGTGTAGCTTTCAGAGAAATCAAATCCTCGTAATATTGAGCCGCAGTTGAGTTCAACCTTCTACTTGAACCTGTACCTCCCTTATCTTTCACCTCCCCTTTTATTAAATGCCACTGTCATGCTTTTCTTGACATTTGATTCTAAAATTGGGTCACTGAAGAGGCCCACTTATAAAATTGATTTGGAGAGCTTTTTTTTAAACGAGAAAGATTGGCCACCTGAAAATCGAAGTGTCGTTGTAAAGTTCGACTTGTCATAATTCCAAAAAGTTAAGGATTTCAGACAACGGGCCTTTCATGGACAAGGTATGACTTTTAGCACTACGCAACATGTTTCCTCTCCCAAATTTTTAGAGGAAAACAAATCGTATATAATGGAAAGTCTGGAAGTTAACTCCTAAAGAAGCAACGGGTGTTTATAATATAAACACTGGCAGATTCAGAGATCAAAATTTGCAGTTTTAGTCAAAAATCTCATGCCCGACTTTCTAATTGACTCGATCCACTGTGCGGCAATGACAAGAAAAACACGTGGCTTTCCACTCTGGATAATGGGGGTTTTCATTCCGACGCACAATGGATCGAGTCAATGGGAGAGGTCGGACAAAATTTGGAGCCTTTCAACGCCTTTAACTCCGTTTATACAAAACTATGAGGTTCTAAAAGTGGTTCCATTGGTTTTTTCGTAAAATTTCCTCTCGGAAACACCCCTCGAAATTGAATTTGTGACAAAATAAACATCTACATGGAGAAAAAAACTTTGTGCGTGGGACCTGAAGTTCAGGTAATATGGATCTCTGAAGTTTTCGGATTGAGCATCTGAACACTTTAGGTCCAGCTGCTGAGGTTTTGATCACACATCTGAAACTTCAGTTCTTACATCTGAAGTATTCGGTTTTCACATCCAAAAAACTTCGGTTCTCAGAACTGAAGTAAGAACTGAAGTTTCAGATGTGTGATCCGAACCTCGACAGCTAGACCTAAAGTGTTCAGATGCTCAATCCAAAAACTTCAGAGATCCATATGACCTCATCTTCGGGTCCAACGCACGAGGTTTTTTTCTCCGTGTAAAATTGAAATTTTAGTCGAAAATTCTATGTCCGACCTCTTCTGTTTACTCGATCCACTGTGCGGCGACGACAAGAAAAACCCCCTTGGCTCCGGCACGTCGGGCTTTTTGCAAGCGTTTTGCGCGAGCGGGAGCGGCGGCCGCGCGACCACGTACGTAAGAACAAATCCGGGAGCGAGAATCACACCGCACTTCATTATTCAAATAACAACCAAAAAGCACTCGCGAAGTGAGTACTTTTTACCCTCCCCCTCCCCTCCTCCGACGCGTGGTACCCGCGCGGGGATCCCTGATACGTACCCGTACCCCGCCGCGCGAATGCATTTTCATGCCCTCGACGACACGCCCTCTAACATCCCTCGAAAACAGCGTTGTCGGATTTTAGAGGTTGCCTTGTTTTTCGACCGACCCTGTCGAGAAATAAATGGACGTATTCGTGCGAAAAGGAACTACGTGTACAGGGTTTACGTGGTACATAGTTCCTTTTAAAAACTTGACAAAACGTTACAAAAACTTCCAAACTAGAAGTGGATTAGTCGAGAAATAAATGGACGTATTCATGCTGAAAAGAACTACGTGCGTATGGTTTACGTGTTACATAGTTCCTTTTAAGAACTTTACAAAACTTTACAAAATCTTCCAAATTAAAAGTAGGTCAGTCGAGAAATAAATGGATATATTCATGCTAAAAGGAACTACGTGCATAGGTTTTACGTGTTACATAGTTCCTTTCAGCATAAAAATTTCCAAATTAGAAGTGGGTCAGTCGAGAAATAAGTGGACATATTCATGCTGAAAGGAACTACGTGTATGGGGTTTATGTGTTACATAGTTCTTTTTAATATAAAAACTTCCAAATTAGAAGTGGGTCAGTCGAGAAATAAATGGACATATTCATGCTTAAAGGAACTACATGCATAGGGTTTACGTGCTACGTAGTTCCTTTTAGCATAAAAACTTCCAAATTAGAAGTGGGTCATTGGAGGAATAAATTGACATATTCATGCTAGAGGGAACCACTTGCATAGGGTTTACGTGTCACATAGTTCCTTTTAGCATAGAGACTTCCAAATTAGAAGTGGGTCAGGTTACGCAGTTGAAAAACTGAGTGAATTTCCGGGGTAAATCTTAACGTGAAATCTATATTCATGGCCCAATTGAAGTGCGAAACCGCGTATCTCCATTTTCGACGTCTCAAACTTCCTCTCGTACTTTTTTGTTCTTCGAAAAACAACCATTCGACGTAATTTTTCGAAACCCTCTTGATTTTTCCGCTCTGTCAGCAGAATATTCTCAAGATGTGAAGATTGTTTGTTTCTGTTTGACAAAATGAAATAGGAACAGAAATTTTGAGCTGCCGAGATAGAGGTGCATTGTTTTGTACTTTGCCCATCGATATCGCGAAGTGAGTTGCGTGGTTTTGCAACTTTGCCGTAGATATGTTTAGATTTTGGGAAAAGTTGTTTTGTTTTAATAGAAAAAGGTCGTACTTAAGCGCGGCACGAGGTCGGAGCCCAGATTAGACGTCTCATTTCGCCTTTAATTTCGATGATACTTCAGAAGCACATCCATAAAGCACCATTAGTGGCATCAAAGAGCCATGTGAGTTTGAGAGCCTCTTTATGTGGTTATTTTTTTATTTTCCACGTATCAACGGTATTTTTACGCAAATGTCTCAGTTTGATATCGTCGTGAAATCGATAAAAAAAGAAATTGAGGTTATTCTTATACGCGCAAGATTAGGCAATGAACACATTATTCTAACATACTCTGAAATATACACTGCTAAAAATCGAGGAGTGAAATTCGGTGCTGGAAACAGTGCCCATAATGAAAATAAAGTGAAATTAGCACCATAAAAACGTATCGACACTCCGGAAAGAGAGTTAATTTCGCTCCGTAATAAGGCGTTCCGTGAGGAGAATAGATTCTGCTCCGCATTAATTTCACTCGGGTTTTTTTTTTTAGCACTATACATACGGACTCTGGCACAGAATTGAACTCCAAAATGTATAACAGTGTAGAAAATTGCGGCCAGAGACAGGAAGGCGAGGCACAGGCGCTTGCGGTTGACGCAGTATCAGTAACGGCGCTAGGATACAACTATTCGTACTCGAGGAGTTGTCCTCATTGCATAAGCTTAAAATCGAAGGCGCGTTTGTTTTCCGAATACTCAAAACAAGATGCTACATGCTAATTGCTGGCCATGTTTCACTCACGGTGTTAAAAGGAGTATTTTTACCGTTTGTTATCTTTTATTGGGGGTGGGTCCTCTTGTTATTCACTTCGTTCATTCCGTAGACGACGCTTCCTGGCTAATTTTTTTTTTAAAGAAAAAACTAGAAAACACGGGATAAATTTGAGGTTATTACATGTCAAAACATGCACAACTTATGGATGGAAATTGGTAAAAATTCGTTGGTATCAAGGGTAAGAGCCGGTCCAGGCTCTTTTTTTCCTTCTTTTTTCGGTGGCTACACCTGTTCTGGCCTCAATCTGAACTCAACGTGGTTCGTTCGTTTTTTTTTTGTGAAACCGGAAAATGTTATGGAGAGAAATATATGTTTGTAAATTGGACCAAAAATTCAGTATCTTTTGCAAATCCATAACCCTAGAGACAGGAAGACGAGGCGCAGGCGCTTTCGGTTGACGCAGTATCAGTAACGGCGCTGGGATACAACTATTCGTACTCGAGGAGTTGTCCTAATTGCATAAGCTTAAAATCGAAGGCGCGTTTGTTTTCCGAATACTCAAAAGAAGATATCAAGGGTAAGGGCCAGTCCAGACTCTTTTTTTCTTCTTTTTTCGGTGGCTACACCTGTTCTTGCCGCGATTGGAACTCAACGTGGCACCCTCGTGCCGGGTACAAACTTCCAAAAGTGTCATCCTTGATTTATAATAACTTTCAAAGTGAGTGGCGCGGTTTTATAACACCTCCCTCTCTTTTTTTCCGGGCTGCTCTCGCTTCCGTTATCAGCTCCGCGAGTTTGCTTAGCTGAATTTAATGCCGCTCGTTCGAAATCATCCCCGACACGTCGCCTCCGACTGGAAGTTCCGCCATTTCCTTGAAATACGAGACATTTATGGATGGACCCGCGTCCACAATTTCGATTCCTGAATGGGATACCTCGAGAGTCGAGGTGCTTCAACTTCGGCGATTGGAAAAACGATTAGACGCCTCTTTTTTACGAGTCCGGCCCGATAAAAATGAACCAACTAACTTTGAAATGATGTGTATTTTGTAATGTACAAGTTGGAAGTAGCACTGGTTGAAATGACTTCAATCAATATCAATAAAGTCCGATTTTATGAGTAAATTTAAAAATGCCATCTTTAACATCCTGTACGTTACATGTTTAGAGAGAATTACGATATAATTCATTTTTTAAGATTTCAACTGCAAGATGTAACTTCTGGCAAATGTACCGCTTTAAGCATAGAAGGACGAAGTATTATCAGGCAAACACGTTGCCAAATTTCATCGAACAATTTAGTCTCTTACAGGATGGAGGTTGTATGGATTATCCTGAAAATTTCAAGTAATTTTCTTCAAGTCAAAGAAGACACTCATTGAGATTTTTTAAAAGAGTGCGAGTCCACACTACCGTTCTCTTGTACAAAGTAATTTATCCGATGATA
Source organism: Bemisia tabaci (assembly GCF_001854935.1). Taxonomy (NCBI): domain Eukaryota; kingdom Metazoa; phylum Arthropoda; class Insecta; order Hemiptera; family Aleyrodidae; genus Bemisia; species Bemisia tabaci. The sequence continues at coordinate 409,547 of NW_017547236.1, forward strand.
TTTGACGATTGCTGATGTGACTTGGTTCTTTTCTGCACAGGGCGGTCCAACTTTTGTTCAAATGTTTGTAATTATCAGAGAATCCTTTGTCTTCTGACACACTACATTAAAAAAAAATCCATTTGAGATTTTTTCCAAAACCAAAGTAAACTGTTATTTTACGTGATTTTAAGGATATTGAAAAATACATTCCAAATATGGGCTGACCTATTCCTGCTGATTTAAACTTCTGGCAGCCCGATTGTTGAATTTTTTTGTTTGTCAGGGCGACATAAATGACGTAGGTTAAAGGGTTGATTAGGTAGTTAGGTTGGTTTTGGTTGGTAGTAGGTTGATTGGTCGGCTATGTTCCATCGCTGCTTTGTTGTGCCTAAGTCGGGTTGAACTCACGACAAGCTAGCGGCACTTCTTAAGTTTCCGACAGTATGTCGTCCATTCCACCTGACAAAGGCACGACAAAGCAGCGATAAGACACAGCCGACCAATCACGCTCCGCCTTTTAACCTACGTCATCTTTGTCGCCCTGACAAACAGAAAATTTCAACAATCAGCCTACTGCTCCTTCTTTCCTACTATTTTAATCGAAAATCAGCAGTAAAAGATCTTTCAGAATTTAAATTAGAAAATTAAAGAATAATCTATTTCAGGAGTCAATTAAAGCGCCTTTTGAAGCGTTGCAACTTTTACCGGAAAGATGCGCCGATGATAATGATGATATATGAATAATGGGTCAAGTAGTCTTCCTCGTTAAACTACGATTAGGTTCTGAATTAGATCATCCAGCATGTTCCCCATCAGACATTATTAATTACAAATTAAATTAATCCCCCTCCCTCGAAAAATACATTTTGAATAATGATATACCATTATTAAGGGTTGTTAAACATATTTTATCTCCGGGTGCCATCGTAGTTTTTCTCAGGAGTAACTGGCAACTCAGTAGACTGTGCAGGGCACCCACTTGTCTTTTTGAAAGATGTCAAGCCTCGACTGCACATAATTCAGAGTTTGTCGCCTTTTTCTTTATTAGCACTCCCCCCTTCTTTTCCCCCTCCTCCCCCTCTTTATTCTTGAGCTCGTGCCCTGCAGACTCCGAGCTTGTCTCATTTTCTTCCATCCGATTTTAACTTTAAGTAAGCATTTTTCTCGCCTCTCTCTCCCGTTGCAAACCTTATTGACTTAATGATTCGGCACGGTTGCCAAATGGACTGCATTTTGTAATTAGGAATTACTCTTTCTGACTCATCCATAAAAGCCTCTATCTACATAGAAAAACATACGTTTTTTTTTTTTTTTTGGAAATGAGCCAAAAATATCAACGTTACCCAAGTCCGAAAATCATGCATCAAGAGCCACGGAACTCGCGAGATTTGTATGCAAAGGGAAAAATCGCTATCCTAGGGATAATTTCCCTTGTCGAAAGGTAAACTTCAATCAGATAGGGACTTATGAAAAAGAAATGCATCACAAGGAAGCAAGGTTGTTTTTTGTTATTAAGTATATCGACGGTGAAACTACCAAACCACGTATCTCGTTTGCGGTGTTTAAAAATCTACGCTCACATTTTATTTTTTTGAAGTAGACCAAATCAATATCATTCCTTGAAATTTCCACTGAATTTTCTCCGCACAAAGAGGAAAAATCACAGAAATTTTCAAGACTGGATGTTAAGTAGTTTTTCATTTAAAAAATAAAGTATGACAGGAAGTCTGCGACGTCGCAAACCGAGATACGTGGTTTGGTAGTTTCACCGTCGATATGAGAGAGCTCCATCGTCACGAAAAAATGTTCTCTCGTTGCAATAAGTATTTTCTTCATGTATTACGAGTAAGTATTGCACTCATTGCAACAGAAAACTGGTTTAAAGCGGTTTCCTTGCGTTTATAGATTCCATTTGTTGTTGTTGTTTTTTTTTTTTGTAAGACCGGGAAAATTTTTTGGAGAGAAATATGTGTATGTCAAGTTGGACCAAAAATTCCGTGCGTCTTTCGCAAATCCAGAAACCCAGGGACAAGAAGATTACGAGGCCCAGGCGCTCTCGGTTGACGCAGCACCAGTAACGGCTCTGGGATACAACTATTCGTACTCGAGGCGTTGTCCTCATTGCATAAGCTTTAAATTGAAGGCGCGTTTGTTTTCCTAATACTCAAAAGGAGATGCCATATGATAGCTATGTGTCACTCACAGCGGCTTAGTGTTTGAAAGAGTATTTTTACCGTTCGTCATCTTCCACCAGGGAGGGGAGGGGGGGGGCTTGGTTCCCACGTGGTTCATACCGCACAGAACTGGACGGACAGGACTGGAACTGGATACTTCCTGGATTGTTTTTTAAAAAAAAATGTAAAAAGGACGGAATCATCTAAAGATTGTTACATGCCAAAACCTGCACAACTTCTGGATAGAAATTGGCCCAGTTGATGTTTACATCAAACTATAACTTAAAAACTAAGTTGTATGTAATGTCATGTAAAATGAGAAATTTAGAAATTTAGTCACAGAATATTGAAAAAACTGGGTCATACTTTAAAAATTTAAATATAATGCGCTCTTCTATAGTTAATTGCAAATATCGAAAAATTTTGAATTTGGCCTTACCCCTCGAGCGGATTATTACAAAAAATAAAATTTTAGGGAATTAAAGCGCTACTTTTACTTCTGATGATTCAACCGCAGCAGAAAAAGATTCTGAGTTTTTCAATAACTCGGTACCATGCCGAGAATCAAATCCTCATAAACAGGGCAAGAACAAGCTTAATTGACAAATCTTTACATGTTCGATTGAAAAAATTAAGTAACATCTTGAAATCGATCAAACTATATGATACAAAGTATGAAATATCGCCAAAACAGTGTATTTCTTATTTTCTGAAAACTCGACTCCAGGCGTGATGGATGCTTTCAAGCAGTCACTTTTATGCTGGAAAATGAGTTCAGGCAAAATTAAAGTTTTCAAAAACCGTAGAAGAATGTAAACTTCTTTTAAAAAATCTCCACATGTCCGATTGGAAATATTGAGTCATGTCATACAAGCAATCATTTTATTTGATCGGAAACATGAAAAATCGTCACAGAAGCCAGTACGTTTCTTGTTTTCAGAAAACTCGACTCTTGGTTGGTTTCGAAAGAAATTGATGTTCATCCGCACAAGGTCAACGCTGGTGCAATCCAAAAAGAACCCGTGAGAGGTAAAGATGAAAATTGATCGGTGAAGCGCGAGGGTGCTTGGAAGTTGGGCGCTGGAGCAGGCGACGGAAAGGGTTGAAAAAAACTGGGCGGAGATGGCGGGCGTGGAAGCTGCAGCTGTCCGCTCTACGGTTGTCAGATCAGCCGTGTCACACGGATTTTACTAACGTGCAAAGGGATGATTTTCTTACGACATTTGGGACGAAGACCGAACGAAGTGTAAGCAAAAGGAAACGGGAGGAATTATCGGGCCTGGTTTTTTCTGCCTACGGCTGTTTCGTCTCCGTTGCCAGATCAGTGCCGTGGCCTTCTTTGCGATATATCGATTGATCAGTCGCGATCAGTCGATTTTTCTGATCTTTCAACAGGGCGTTCACACTGACCGCGGCACCTCAATAATCGATTATTTACCATAAATTTAAATGGGGAAGTGTCGATGATCGATCATTCACGCTTCGCCACCGTGCCAGATAAATTTTAAACTGAAGACAGTAAATTAAATCCATGGTGTCCAGGACCATCATGAATAATTGCGAAGACCCGGGCATCATCAGAGAATAATGCAAAATTTAAGGGAGAATCTGGGAAAATCAAAGAATAAGTTCCAGAAAACGGGGATCTCTTCTCCTGAAGCTTAGAGACCGTTTCATTTTCACATTTGTCAGAAATTTAAAGTTCCCGTTGTTATCAAGGTTTATGTAAATGCACTTAAGCCGCCATCTTTGACCTCTAGAATGACATACTTGAATCTTCAAATGGGCGTATTAATATGAGAGCTTTTAATGATCTGATATTATGAACATCATGAACGCTTTTGGAATTAAAAATTTAAATTTGCGCCAAAGAATCGGCTGAAAGGTGAAAACATTTGATATTCAAATCTGGAGCTCAAGAAAGTCCCGGGGAAATGGAAAATAACTTTGGTTTCTCATAAGAGAATGTGGTTCTAAAAATTAAGGAAAACAATGAGCTCGGTCAAGAATTCAAGACATCGTTCCTTGTTTGCCTCTAGATATTTGAAAAATTACTCAGAGAGTGGCCCCTTGGAGCGCAAAGCATCCTCTGAGGGATGGGCCACAGAGGAGCCAGGAGGCAACAACCCTCCCCCCCTCCCCTCTAATAAGATAACGTATAGTAAAAACGCCTGATCAAACGTCAAGCAGCTCCTTGGAATACAATACTAGGGTACTTCGTTTTGAGTATTCGGAAAACAAACGCGCCTTCAATTTTTAGCTTATGCAATGAGGACACTCCTCGAGTACGAATAGTTGTATCTAAGCGCCGCGCCGTTCCTGATGCTGCGACAACCGAGAGACAATCAACCTAAAGCGCCTACGCCTTGTATTCCTGTCTATGTGTTTTTCTATGTTTGGAAATGACACTGATGATCTGTAATAATCCCATGTTACCAGTTACAAGGCATATTCCATGTTTAACTGTGTTTTCCTCGAAGTCACCGTAAGTTCCCTCTCTCTCTCTCTCTGCGATGTCCTCTCCAATCGTTGTTTTTAGAGAACGGAAACATGTATGCACACTACGAGGCACGCCTCGTGGCCGCTACACGGCCCAACGCTAAAAGGCCCTTCCAATGTATCATTTTTCGAAAATGTAAAGAACGCGGTTGCATCTCCAGGTCTTGCATTTTTAAGTGGATTATATTTTGCAATAAGGAACCACTATCTCTAGCTCTTCTGTAAAAGCGCCTATCCGCGTGGGGAAACTAATATCATATATGTTGCTCCTAAAATGAGCCAGAAGTAGTGGTTCCTTATTGCAAAATGATGTTCAAGTGATGGCCGTAAAAATCATGAAATTCGACTCGTAGGTTCTCTAGAACGAAGCTTGACAAAAAATTTAAAATTTGGGGAGTTTGATAACCTATATAAAGAATGATGATGATGGTGATGACGGTAATGATAATGATGATGATGATGTTGATGATGATGTTGATGATGATGATGATGATGATAAATGATGCCAGATTTCTTACGAGTAAATTGTCAACTCGACCAATCTTTTAAGTAAGGGACGTGCTATTTTTTTCTGAATTTGATCTAGTTTTTTGGGTGGTGTTTCCGTTACCACCCGGCAAGGATGGTGCTGATGTGATGTCGCGCTGAGAAACGACCCCCATCGCGAGATTGATTTTCCCGGCGCCCCGTTGAGCCTAGTAGTTGCCGATTTTCGCTCGGTTTTCTCAAAAGCAAATTTAAGGATATTAGATCAAGCCCTGACACAAATGATAAATGTCCGTTTAGCCTTTGTTATCCGATGTCCGGGCAGGCAATATTCGACGAAATTTAAGCGGGCGAAACTGTCTGCATGTGCTTTACCTTGGCATCCTTTGGTGAATATGTAAAGCTTTCGGCCTTCCTCGAGGCAATAAAATGCTATGGCACATTGAAAAGTCATCTCACAATTGATTTTTCAATTAGGTTGAATATACTCATTACTTTATCGGGCAATAGTGTATGTATCTGTTTTCTCTCTTGTTCTCGATCTGCTTTGCACTTACACTGGATAAAAAAACACCATGGATGTAGAGTCCAGACTCTTAAAACATTGACAAGAAAAAATACTCTTGATTCATTCAGATTTAAGCTTAAATCAAGAACCAAGCCTATTTTAATTTGAGCGGATTTCCTTTTGATTTGAGCATAAATCTGATTGAATCAAGAGTCCCTTTCTTGTCAATGTTTTCAAGAGTCTGGACTCTAGATCCAATGTGTCTTTTTTTCCAGTGTAGATGTCTAGACGATGTGCATTTCAAGCTTTGTGAAGTTCATTTTCAGATCCTTAACAACTTTTAAAGTTTTTCGGTTTCGTGCTTTTTATAAACTTTTGTTTCACAATTTGACGCGCGTAGTGATCCGTTAAAAAGTTTTTAAGGACCTGAAGATGAGTTCCGCAAAGCTTGAAATGCGCATCGTCTAGACATCTAAGTACGAAGAAGATCGGAAACAAGAATAAAAACTGGTTCATATTTCTCAATCACTCACTTTTTTCATTGACTGATCATTGCATTAATTGACACGGATATACCCTTTCAGATTGAAATATGAGGCTTTTATTTTACAGCGCGGCTGCATTTTACCCCCGAGGATTTTCCCTTTTCAATAAAGTAAAGATGTAAAATATATTCTAATACCAGGCACGTAATTTGGACTCATCAACTTGTTTGTTTTTCAAAACGACTCAAGCACAGCTCATCGGTTGTTCTTGAGAAAACCGCGGGTGTAAAGCAGGTCAAATCCCGAATATTTCTCACGAGGAACCCTTTAAAAAGGCCTCGGAAGCATAATGCATGCGGATCCAAAACATTTAAGCATCCACCTTTTCTCGGGTGAGTTATGCGCCTTGCGGGAGAATAGAAGTGACAGTAAAAATATTAAAAGTGATTTACGGTCTCGTATTTTACTATTATTTCGCCGCAGCCCTACCCTACACGAGTAAAACTTCCCGGGCGGTTGTATCCGTTGTATTTTTTTTAGGTTTTCCTCTACGCCTGCACACAGTTCTCATCTCCTTCTTTCTTTCTTTTCTTTGTTTCTCGGTCGGCCAGAGAGTCTGGGTAATAATTTCAGGAACCAAATAAACGAATTGTGGGACAAGTTCGGCGCTGAATCTAACCACTTGTGGGCTGATTATTGAAATTGATAGACAATAAAGCTCTAGACAAAGAAGCCAAAAAGAATATGGAAGGATCCTATGGGTGGAAGCGGGTAGATGCAATGGACAAAAGACGCAGGTTATAGACTAACTAACGGCAACCCACGAGAGACCCGATAGTTAGTCCATCATTTTCTCCTTTTAGTCTATAAGAACTACCCATTTCAACCGATAGGATCGCTCTATACTCCTTATGTCTTCTTTGTCTGTAGCTTTGTCTATCAATTTCAATAATCGGCCCGCAGGAATTCTTACCCGACCATATTAAAGATTATTTCGACGAAGAAGGGATGAGTCGGAAGGTCTCGAAAAAGTCATGGTTCAGAGATGGGCATATTTCAGAGAAGTTGGGCCGATTTGATACCATACTCCTTTAAAGCGATGGATCAAAACGTGTTCAGGTCATCAATATATTTTTTTTTTTCTTTATGAAAAACGTTGGGGTGTATAGTATATTGCATGGGCATGAATGAGAAAATTGGGCCGTTTTGATATCATTTCCTTTTAAATGATGAATCCAAACGGAACTACCATCATATTTTTTGGGTGCCTGATTTTTTTTTTTTTTTTGGTAATAGAAGTGACAGTAAAAATATTTAAAGTGATTTACGGTCTCGTATTTTACTATTATTTCGCCGCAGCCCTACCCTACACGAGTAAAACTTCCCGGGCGGATTTATTCGTTGTATTTTCTTAGGTTTTCCACAGTTCTCATCTCCTTCTTTCTTTCTTTTCTTTGTTTCTCGGTCGGCCAGAGAGTCTGGGTAATAATTTCGGGAACCAAATAAACGAATTGTGGGACAAGTTCGGCGCTGAGTCTAACCACCTGGAATCCTTACCCGACCATATTAAAGAATATTTCGACGAAGAAGGGAGCGATCAGAATGATCAGCCTGATCACCAAATTGACGAGTCAGAAAAAGCCGATAGCTCGCCTTTGCCAGGTAGCCTCTTTTTTCAAATTTTTCAAAAGCTTTTTGTCGTAACCGTAATCGAGACGATTTTGGTACTCGTAGTATGTTTTTCGTCGTCTCTTTTGTTATCGTATATCGTACTATAATCGAGTATGTAGGCGCTCTGACATACACCCGGAAATCCATTTGGTTTTGTATCTAGAATAAATTAGTTTTCATTTCGTTTCATGTAAATTTACCCCCGACTTATAAAAATATACGTATTATTCTCTGCCTTTAAGAATCATACAGAAAGTTGAGTATAGCGTGACAAACTGTTATATCAATACCTCCTTAAAAACAATTAAAGAAATCTCTAAAAGTTTTCGGAGATAATGACAAAGTGATACGTAAATCTTAGTCTTATTAAGCCAGCAATTTTCCCCATTCTAAATTTCATCTATTTCTTAATAAAAAGTCTTGGTTTAAATATTTTAACTAGAAATTAAAATGAAAGGACCCATTAGAAGTTAAAAGAGACTTTGTTTATACCAGAAAACATACCGCGCAAAATAGGGTTAAAAAACTTTCATTATTTTCTGATCATATTCATTGATTGATTTATTTAGTTAGTTACTTCGATCACATTAATATTCTTCTATGTCAGCTTCTCGAGTTTAATCTGAGAGATTAGTTAAGTGCAGTATCAACAAAAAATACTATTTCACGATTTTATTTTGATCAATTTACAATTATTACTGTTGTATACAGCAAATGATTATACTTTCGTTTTGTTAAAAAAAGGGGAACAAGAGAGAAAAGTGCGTACACTACTATTATGTTTTTAAAAAATACATTTGTTTAAAAATTCAATTTTTGTGCAAGGTTGTGATAATGTTAATGTCATCCCGGGCGGATGTTTTTCAATTGTATATAAAGTTTACTTAATGTGTAAAATCATCCCAATCAAATATAGATTGGTATTTTTTAAGTTTCTTTAATTCAGTATCTATAAGTATTTGAAGTGAAGGGAAAAATTCATACAACTTGGTTCGATAATTCGGAATAGTTCTCATAACTCTCATTGTATTTGCTCCTTTTTTAAGCTTTCATTATCAATTTTCATAAACGTAGCACCTTGAAAATGTATTTACGGAATCAACTCCGGGTAAAATGGGCAATCAGGCTATCAGCAGGGGACTCCCATTAATGAATTTAAAATTAATTTAACTTCAAATGTTTAATTAAATACAATTTCATCAGGCAGGACGTCATATACTAGGGACAGCATTAACTGGACTAAAGCTAAGAATTCTATCAGTAACTTGTAACCCTCGTGATCATATAGCATTGTTTTAACCCCTCATGCTCAGTAAAGTAGACCAACATGATGACACACAGATCCATATGTTTAGTTTCTTGAGTAAACAATTGGTGTAGTTTTCCTTTTCTGGCTTATTCCTCTCAAAAGATGTAATGTTGAAAATGTGTTCATTTTTTGCGTAATTTATCATTACTATATACCTCTCTTTCTCAAGTTCACTTTTGGACTCATATAACTGTATAACAATTCAAAACGCACATTGCCTGTGTTTTGCTCGTAATATTTGTGGTAAAAATTTGTTCTCATGTAATGTCATAGTTTTACGTGACTTTTGTTAAATTACAGTTTTCTTCTGTGTTCGCTTTTGCGCACTTTCGTGTAATCAATTATCATCGTAATTTGCCTAAATTCCAGAAAAATTGCAAGAGCCATAATATCATTCAGTAACTCTAAGTATTTGTTTTAAATATTTTAATCGTGTTTAAAGAAAATCGTCTGTTTTCTTTTTACTACATGTAGCACAATAGGTAACTCATAAAACGCACAATAAAGACAAACGTTGAAATTGAGCATTAACCCCATTAAGTTTGGATCACCCTTCATATCTGTAATGAACAAGGAAAAAAATTGAATGTTGCTTCAGCACTTATTATGTTGAAAAAATGTACAAGTATAAATCCTGATTTCACAACAAATAAAATCCTAGCTTAACTACGTCCACGGTTAAATGAACAAATTCGATATTGAGTTAGAATTGTTTTAAATGTAAAATTGGCATTTTGATACTTGTCGCACATTTTTTTAACAGTATAAATGCAAATCAACGCTCAATTTGTTTCTGTGTCGTTTTCTCCAACAATTTTGAGATTTGAAAATCGAAGAGAGGGAAGGAGAGGAGAGGAAAAAACTGAGAAAATGACTTTACTTCATGGATTGTTTCCGACGTTCTTAATTCCAGAAGCAACAACTAAAGATAACGCTCGTGGTTACAAAAAGTATGACCGAGCCTGCAAAATTTTGTCGTCCCGATCTGCGAGAGAAGTTTGATGCTGTCGGGGCTGAAATTTTGGCAGGAGCGCTGTCGAAGGGTTCTTCGGAAGCGGGCGGGAGTATGAGGAAAGGGGGAGGGATAATTTCGCGTTGTTATAGATAAATCGCCGGCCTGTCGTAAACTTTCGGCGGAAACGCAAATATACACGGATACGTTTCTATACACACTTGCCTACGGCGCCGGACAAACGCCTACTTTGTGTCGCACCCTCGATATCATTGATCGCGTTAACTGTGAGCGCGGCGATATCAAGTCGCCAGCCGAATTTGTTCATCTCCCGGCCCGGTAGATTAAAGGATCTCGAAATTTAGCAACGCAGCCGGTGCTGTTCAAAATACAGGGCTTTACGCTTGCAGAATGTAGTGCCTTTATTGAAATTCCACGGCCCGTGTAGCGTTGCTCCGGAATAAACTTTGGAATCCATGATTCCGAACTTCGAAATTGGGATGCTCTCTAACAACTTACAAGTTTCTCGAACGTAAGTGAGCACTAAGCATCCAACAATTGTTGAAGAATCAACGATTTCTCTCTTGAAGACTACACTAGTAAATACGCTATCCACGGAGCAATAAAGATATCCGACTCTTTTATATTGGAAAGTTTTACACTTCTCTTTCGCCGAAAATCTCGACCGTGAAATACCGCGTTTCAAAATGGTCAGATCATACGACTTAAAAATTTTACTCCATTTATATTTCGAGAAAATTTGTTCTGGAGTCTCTGAATTATGACTCTCCTGAATTATGATTCACCACTCCATTCCTCTCTTCCCTAAATCTCAAGTCATCAAACTTCCTTTATAGTACGAAATGTGTATACCAGATCTTGCCCGTAGCCGTTGTTTCCCGAAACGCGGCCGCTTCGAGTTAATACACCTCTTCATTCCCAACAGGCCTGGGTTTTGTCTTCTACAATTTCTTCCAGATATTGCCTCTATAAGGAGCCAAAATGGTGGATCGTTAAATGAACCGCGTTAAATAAAAAGGAACCAAGCCACATCAGCTATTGCCAAAAATTGGGCAATTTAATTTGTTACATGAAAACGGTTGTGCGGATTTTTGTGCAAATGTCAGCGAATTTTTTGCATAGTGCAAAGCAAATTCCTTGAAACTTTCAAATGGCCTGGTTACACGATCAATTTCCCGTCAAATTCAGATCAAATGGTGACTGGTGCGCACCATCTACCATCAAATTTCTGCGGCCTGCAAAAATTTGATAGTAGATGATGGAGCTGTGGGGCTCATCTTTCATCTGATTTCCACACAATCGTGCTTATTTCATGCTTATTTCAATCAACACGCTGTTTTAATTAGTTTTACTCATCAATCTAGATAACTCTCGACCGCCATCTTGGTCATAATTTTGATCGGAATTTGACGGGAATTTGATCGTGTAACCAGGCCAAAAGGAATCTGCGCAAACGTTCTCTTGTAAAAAATTAAATTGCCCAGTTCAATTTGGCAATATCTGATGTGGCTTGATTCCTTTCTTCTAAACGCGGTCCAAATGTCGTCCATATATTGTAACCCTTGATTCCCAGCCCTATTTCATGGTCCATTTTGATTATTTCATAAATCCCAACCCCGCTCCCAGTTCGGCCCCGAGTAAGTTTTCGAAAATGAAAATCCGCCTGAAATTGTTCCCGAGCCAAGGTTTAATTTAATAAGTTCAAACCCGCAATTCATAACCGGGCGACTTGAAAGCTAGCGCGCACGAGAGTCCCCGCCGAAGGTTCGCCCCGACTAGGCATTCATAATTCGTTTTGATTGTAGCATGCAGCGTTTGATTACGAAGGATCCGGAAAGTTCCCCAAATTGGATTAGTCTAATTTTTGTCGCTCCCGGGGCTCGCCTTTCTGTCGCTGCACGCTCAATTGAATTAACGCTCTCAGCCGGGTTTGATGGAGCCCGGCTATTTTTACTCCCTCGGCGCGGCGGGAGGTTACCCTTACGACTTTGCAAAGGGTCTCCTGAAACGGACATTTTTGCAGAGAGAGCGGTTGCACACATCAACTTGCACTTGGAGAACCTCCGGGCTGATTGTTGAAATTAATAGACAGAGCCTGGATATTTTTACTCCCTTGGCGCGGCGGGAGGTTACCCTTACGACTTTGCAAAGGGTCTCCTCAAAAGGACATTTTTGCAAAGAGAGCGGTTGCACACAGCAACTTGCACTCGTAGAACCTGCGGACTGATTGTTGAAATTAATAGACAAAGCGATAGACAAAGAAGACTTACAGCGGGCTGAGTATTGAAATTGATAGACAAAGCAATAGACAAAGGAGACAAAAGAGATATCGAAGGATCCTTTTGGTGGAAGAGGGTAGTTGCAATGGTCAAAGGACTAGGTGATAGACTAACTGACGGCAACCCACGAGAGACCCGATAGTTAGTCCATCATTTTCTCCCATAGTCTATAGAAAGTATAGGAGCCACCCAGTTCAACCAATAGGATTGCTTGATACTCCTTATATCTTCTTTGTCTATTGCTTTGTCTATCAATTTAAATAATCGGCCCGCAGGAGCATGGAGCGATCCTATTGATTGAAATGGATGGTTCTTGTATACTAAGGGCTAAAATATTGGACTAATTACAGAGTTTCTGGTGGGTTGCCGTTAGTTAATCTACTACCTACCGTCTTTGTTTATTTCAACCACCCGCTTTCACCAATAGGATCACTCCATACTCCCTATGCATCCTTTGCCTATAGCTTTGTATATCAATTCAAACTATCAGCCCGCTACGGGCTCATTATTGAAAGTGATTGACAAAGGAGACAGAGATAAAATGGTGTGATCCTATCTGTGGAAGCGGGTGGTTGCGAAGCACAAAGGAGGTAAATAGTAGATTAAACAGAGGGAACTCATGAGCGACTCTGTAGTTAGTCAATTATTTTCGCCCTTAGTCTATAAGAGCCATCCTTTTCAACCAATAGGATCGCTCCATGTGCCATTTGTCCATCCATTCCAACAATCATGCTAGCTGCTCTGATCAGATGCTGGTTGTGCTGGTTGACCTCCTGCGGTGGGTTGTAGCTCTGGCGCTATGACCAATTGACCAAGAGGTCCCGGGTTCGATTCCCGGCCAGGTAACCTGAGTTTGATGGTCTCAGGCAGTAGTCACATGAGTGTGGGATTAGCGAATAGGCTATATTTAAAACTTGATGAAAAAGAAAGAAAGAAAAAAAAAGAGTTTTTGAGGTTTGAATTTCGGTTCTTTAGAAAACCCGGCAATAACGAGTCTCTCACGAAGTCGTATTACAATACATAGCTCAAAGCGTAAATTCCTGACGCATGCAAGAACTCCATTTCGTATCATGAGTATGTGGCTGCACTCGGCGACGCACAGTGAATCGAGTCAATAGAAGATGTCAGACAAAATCTGGAAGCTCTAAATGCGCATAACTCCGTTTATAGTAAACTTTGAGGTTCTAAAAGTGGCTCCACTGATTTTCTCGGGAAATTTTCTTCTAGAGGCACCCCTTGAAATTAAAAATGTGACGAAGTAAAAACCAAGATTTGCAGTTTTAGTCTAAAACTTCATGTCTGACCTGTCTAATTGCCTCGATCCACTGTGCGACAGTGCGAGCTGAATTCCATTGCCTCGCGCTAAGCGCCCTTTCGTATTTGTGCTTTTCAAACTTTTGTTACCCGCCACGCCGGTTACACGGGTGCCTAAAGTGCCTATAGCTAAGGAGAAACGCCCTATGAACATTCGAACGTTGCCAAATTTTCCCCGAGAAAGTGCGATTTCACTGGGAAAATTATTAATATTTTTTCTTGAAATTTTCAGATACTCAGTTAAAACTCTGAATGTAATTCTCTAGAAATGGGCCTGTCGCGAGGTGCGGGCATTCCGAGTTAATAACTGATTCCAATGGTTAATGTTACGATATGAACGATGGCGCTATTAAAAAATCTTGATATCGTCTCCCAAACTCAAAAAAAGCTGTTTGAGGAACCGATCCATTCAAAACGGTCACCTTTACGTGGGAACGGATCCGATACACTCGTGACGTCACAGTACGTGACGAACTTGGTCCCTTCATCGTTTACAATGCATTGCTTTATAAGGAATTGGCAGTCGTTTGATGAAAAGACCAGGTTTGTTGAGTGGTGTGACGTCACGGGTGTACCGGATCCGTTCCCGCCTAAAAGTGACCGTTTTGAATGGATCGGTTCCTAAAACAGCTTTTTTGAGTTTGGGATGGTGATTTCAAGATTTTTTATAGCGTCATCGTTTGTTCCGTAAAATTAACCATTGAAATCAATTATCAATTCGCAAATCCTGCACCTTGCAACAGGCTCATTTCCAGAGAATTACATTCAGAGTTTTATCTCAATATCTGCATGAAAAGTTCAAGTTCACATTCATAGTTCTACCGAAACTTTCGGAATCGAATCCACATTTTGGGGCGCTTTTAACCCTTTATTGCATAGCGTTGCATGAAAGTAACAAATGTTTTTCAGCTTTATTTCTATGCTGGAGTATTAAATTGAATCAAAGCAAGAAATAATTTTTGGGGAACATTAGAAGTCTGATCTCCTTGCTTAGAAAAAGCCATAAAAATCGATTCCAACCGACTCTAGTGTCAAAAAAATACTGTACAATGTAGATTTTCTCTCCAAAATCAACGATTCGCTCATGCAACAAAGGGTTAAGTTGATTTTTTGGGTTTTTGCTGGTCAATAACTCCGGGAAAAATGTTGTGACATCAAGGTCCTTAGTCCTTTCAATACAAGCAAAAAAATAACGAATAATTGGTGCAACGGGCCCATTTGGCAGAGGAATATTCACATGTTGTTAAAAAAATTGTAGTTTATACACTGGAAAAAAAACACATTGGATCTAGAGTCCGGACTCTCAGAAACATTGACAAGAAAAAATACTCTTGATTCAATCGGCTTTAAGCTTAAATCAAGAACCAAGCCTCTTAATTTAAGTGGATTTCGTTTTGATTCAAGCAAAAATCCGATGGAATCAAGAGTATTTTTTCTTGTCAATGTTTTCAAAAGTCTGGACTCTAGATCCAATGTGTTTTTTTGTCCAGTGTAAAATAAAATTTGGCAACATCTGGACGTTGATACGGCGTTCTTCCTTGTGCAGGAGCGCAGCGTCGCGAAAGCGAAGGGGGAAACGGGAACGCCGCCCCGTCCTTTTTAGTTGTTAAACCATCAGTTTTTACTATTCTGAATTTCTAATTTTAAAGTTCCAAACGAGTGTCGGTTTGTTATAACTTTGCGCTGCCACCGCCGCCGCCGGTGCGCAGAATGTGCGCCCCTGTGCCGCCGCTCCAGCAACTCCTTTCCAAACTCGTTAAAGCCCTGTTCCTCGCAGTTGTTTAGCGGTTGAAATTTACTTTCCGGCTCTGAGTCCCCTGCTTCTGTCGCTGCCTCCAGATCGGTTTCAATTATATAAATTTCGAAGTCTTAAAGAAAGATTTCCGCCCTTAGATTTTCTCAATGGCCGTCATCAAGAGAAAAAAAAGAGATGGCCCTTTTAGTTCTAAACTCAATGGCTTACAAAAACTAAAAATTGGTTAACCGTATTCCGTATTGCTTTAATAACAATATTCTCGCTTTGAAAGGTACAGCCAAGTACTATTTTAGATTTTTACCATTTTCTTTTTACTATATTCAGGGCCGGATATAGGGGGTGACCACATGGGCCGCAGCCTATGGCGAAAAACTATGCAATTTTTTTAAATGCAGGTATAAAAAAAAAATCAGATTAAGAAAAAAAAATTACAAACGAGAAATGACGACAAAATATCTCATTTCCTGAGAGTATATAATTTCTAATTTCGTCGTCCTTCGGTGATACAAAAGACTGCGCACCTTTAATTAGTCAAGTTAAGAGAGAAACCAAACACGCAATTTGGCCTGGAGCGGCGCGGCGCAGAGAGCAATGATGACGAGGACTTGAGATGAAAAGGAGAAGCTCTCGGCGCTGCGGTCAGCATGTAACACGTATTAGCGCCTACAAGAGTGCATGAATACTTCACGCATTGCGTCAAATACGGTGCGGTCAACAGCGGTCGGCAAGAAACGCATAGCGCCTACAAGTGTGCATGAATGCTTCACGCATTGCGTCACACACAGTGCGGTCAGCGTGAAATGCGTATCGCCTACAAGAATGCATGAATATTTCTCGCATTGCGTCAAACACAGTGCGGCCAGCGCGGCGCGGTGGCGGAAGTTAAAATTATTAAACCACATTTTTGTCTGTTCTTTCATAATTTTTTCGTTCATTTCTTACAAATGGAAGGCCTTGTCCACACAGAGATGGATTTACGAAACTGGACTTTCGCGCAAAGTTCTGTGAACTTTTGCCAGTAGTGTTGACAGGGCTTTCGCCAAAAATGTGTCCAACACGAGTGGATGCGTCTTATGCACCCCTCCTCCTCCGGCACGTTCACGTGATGGTTTTTTTTTGGATGTTTCAAAACGAATGTGAAAGGGGCGGCAAAATACAGGCGGCCCATGGGCGGCTAGTAGGTAAATCTGGCCCCGAATATGTTATCCAACTGAGGATGGCTGAGTTTTCAGCCGAAACATTTTGGTTTCATTCGCGTAAATTAGCCTTGTTACCCGCTTTTTAAATTTTTTTATCATCGTATTCTGAAAGAGTCGTATGTGAGTGTATGATATATCCGATTAAATACCATAAATCTTCGTTCCTTGCATGAAGGAACGTAACTTCATCCCAAGGTTGCAAAATTGACTCAAACAATTTAATTTTTTACAAGAATATATCTGTAAAATTTTTGTTCCAAATTGTCCTGATTTTTGCATGAGATAAAAAGGAACATCAGTGAAATTTTTAGTCAGAAATGTCCAAGATTCATGTAGTACAAATTTATTTATTTATTTATTTATAATTCATGTACATAAATGCCACACGTTGTGGCTATAATACTTGTCAACCCCCCCCCTAAATATTACACATTAATATAATATAGGTACGTAAGAACACAGGGAAGCATTAAGAATATTACACAATTTTACAAAATAAAATAAAAGGTATAGTAAATTACGGTTAAATAATGTACTTTGCGAGAGGAAATTTGGTAATATTGAAATGTGGTTACGTTTTATCGTGGAGGAAACGACGAAATGGACTGCGTTTTGCAATTTTGGAACTATAAATTCTGGCTCTGCTGGAAATACACTTATATGCTTAGGGAAACTAATGGCATGTACGTTGTTTTAAACCGGGCTAGAATTCATAGTTCCAAATTGCATAATGTAGTCCAAATAAGGCATGTACACGCCCCCATGTAGTGCACAATGTGGTGATTTAGGCAAGCAACTATTCGAGCCTCTACGTGTTGCACAGTATCATCGCGAATTGAAGGCGAATGTCCTTCTTTTTACATTCTACGTCTAATCATGATGTTTCTCACCGGAAAAGAACCCCAACTCCCTTACTTAGTGGACTCCATTTTTGAAAATTCCACCAAATTTTGGCCTTATTTTTCACACATAGAATTTTCAATCTCGGTCCACTGAATTCTCGTCACAGTCGCACAATCTTAGCGACACCTGCTACATTGAGTTCCCTCTCATCACACGCTCGAAAATGTTCCTCAAATCTTTTTATCTTATTCCCTCACACGTCGCACAGTAGATCGAGGCAATGAGAGAGGTCGGACATAAACTTTTTTACGCAAATTTTGATGTTTATTTCGTCACATTTTAAATTTTAAGGGGTGGTTCTAGCAGGAAATTTCCCGAGAAAGTCAGTGGAACCACTTTTAGAACGTCAAAGTTTTGTGTAAACGGAGTTATACGCGTTTAGAGCTTCCAGATTTTGTCCGATCTCTCCTGCCTATTGACTCGATCCACTGTGCGTCGGCGTGAAAACCCCCATTTTCCAGCGTGAAAAGCCACGAGCTCCGAGCGCCACGCACCGTCAAGCTGTCACACCACACTCACACCGCAGCGTCATAGTTCTGACGTCACATCGCGGGAGAAAACCGCCATGCTGGGGAAAAACGCCGTATGACCTCCAGGCGTTGCCAAATTTCCTTTGATAAAAAACCGAATTTCTTGGTAAATTTATGAATATTTTCTTTCCAGTTTTTCAGATAATTTTTCTCGCAATTTCACCTAAAGCTCCTGAGAATTTCAAGGGAAAATATTCGCAACTTTCCTAAAAAATGAACGTTTTATCGAAGGAAACTCGGCAACTCTCGAATGTTCATACGGCGTTCTTCCTTGGCACGGCAGAAAAAGGCCCTTGATTAACAGGGAGCGGGCACAGGCCTAACTGGGTCACGTGCTCATTGAAATTCCGTCAATCCCGCCTAGCCCCCCCCTCCCCCTCCCCCTAGCTTTCCCGCCGCCTTGTCGCGGCTAGCCGCAGACTCCATCGCAAGGACCGCCTGTTCTGCCTCGCTTAGGAAGAACGCCGCATGAGCATTCGACTGTTGCCGAATTTCCTCTCGGAAAATGTTTATTTTCGAAGAGAGTAACCGACATTTCTCCTTGAATTTTTCAGACGCTGTCAATCGAATTACGAGTAAAATGCTCTGAAAAATTGGAAGTGAAATATTCGAAAATTTTCCCAGGGGTTTGTGGTTTATCAAAGGAAATTTGGCAACATCTGAAGGCTCATACGCCGTTTTACCTTAACGGTAGTGTGCGCCTCGGGCATTATTCAACACTTCATTTAGGCTCTATCGATTTCCCGCCGGTCCCCTCGGACTTGATAAACATCTTATTCCGGAATCCAATCTGCGGGACATTTATCAATTCTGGTTGATTGTCCCGGGATATGTAGGGTAGGCCGGTTGCCCGTCAGAGAATCCTATTTTAATTGGTTGAATCTTACAGATTAACGTAAGAGTAACGAGATCAGTAGGCATATTTTTGTCCTGTTTTCGCACTCTATGGTATTGGAGGGGCTCGAAGGACGAGGCGCATAAGTGCAGTTTTTGATACTTTGAGAGATACGTGTCTAAAGTTTTGTAATTGCACGAAACCTCATAGCGGAAAGAAAGATCAAACTCACTTTTCGATACTTACTTATTGTATTCTGAAAGTGAATATGTCCCTCCAAATGTATTCAAAATTAGTTTCAGTTGAAATCTCAATTTTTTTCAAAAACTGCACTTATGTGCCTTGTCCTCCAAGCCTTCAGTTTCAGGCATCACCTTCTTTAGGAACCATGTACGTAATTTTACCGTATTTTGTAGTCTTTTGCCCACTCGTATACTTTGTAAACGAAGAGACCATGTCCTGAAATTTGGTCTGTGACTTCGTTTCTTATGGTTTGCAAAGTATGACGTATTTATTACTCTTATGGAAGCTACATGCTACATGTTTGTAGATAGAGCTCCTACATTTTTAGTACACTGAAAGGGAATTTATCTTCTGGAGATGTTTCGACGGTGTAGGTCCGCAAATATTGGCGTTTTTACCAAGGTCCAGTAAAATTACCGAGAAAGTTCAATAATTTTACCGAGAAATCTCGGTAAAATTATACCAATTCTTTAAATGGTAATTTTACCAAGAAAAAACTGGGATCAAATAGAACCCTGAATTCTTGGTAATTTCACCCTTTTCTTAGTAAATACACCGAGATTTTTTTTTTCAGTGGCCTTTGAGAGTTCCCAGTATACTAGACGGGTTATAATTCACAGTAAATGTCATGACGCGCTCCCGTTGTTCGTATGCTCACGCAATATCGTCGCTCCTCTGACGTAAGGGCGTATCTCGATTTTTGCATGAGACCCAGAGAGCATGGATTTATATGTAAAACAGGGCTCACGTGGGAATCGGGATACACCCTTACGTCAGAGGGGCGACGATATTTAGTCGAGTCTCTTTCAAAACGGATCACTCTCCTCGTTAAAATCTTCAGATTTTCTTATGAAACCGGCAAATGCGCCAATCCAAACCCTTCAAATATCAGTTCACCGGCTCTGTATCCTGCAGCATTCCTTTGTTCTACAGGCCTCGGTGTTCTCTGTAAACTTTATTAATTGCCCCATTGCCAGCTTTCAATATCGCGTCGGCTCTTTATACCCCCGCGGTATCATCAAACCGGAGGAAATAGGCCACGGAAAATGAATGAACCGGAAGTGGAAGAACAAAAGAATATAGCTGTTATTCTCTTGTTGATCGGTGAAAACTTAAATTGAGTCTTAATTTTAATAATTAATTATTGCGAAATTACCGAGCGCCCGGCTTGAATATATTTTTTCTCCTAACCTAGACGTAAATGGTGAACTTTTAAAGACTTGGACTGGAGGCATAAAATGAGAGGGGGGGGGTTAAAGTTCTGCCCCAATGAGGATGAGCCCTAACTTTTGTGAACATGTTTCCGGTCGTATTGTTTTTCATAACAGTTCACTGATGTAAAAAAATACTCGCAGAATATTTGAGCATCCCATTCTTCCTCTATAGATCAACGAGTAAATTATTAAAAGTTTCTAACTTTTACGTGAGAGATCTTGACCTTTAAAGTCCCTTTTCGCTATTATATCAATTAATTCGAGTGTTCAAACAGCTATTGGATGGATTTATAGTGAGAGAGTAACTTTTTCTCACCGATTTTTTTCCACTTCTGAATCCTCATTCAATTATACCCATCTTTAGCTGTGCATTGGGGTTGAATAGTTCATTCACTAAATTCTCAATTTTTACATGAGCCCTGTTCTCCCCATAACTAAATGCTGTCCGGGGCCTCTGTTAAAATTGAGCCGCACCCTTTCGTCAGAGGAGCGACGGTTTGCATTATCGTCAGCAGACGCCCCATGCTATCGATTAAGGAAAAAGAGAATATCGTCCTCAAAACTGGAAATTCAATTTTTGATTAATAGATCCCGAAGTATAAAGGAATTTTCGCCGAATATACTGGGACCAAAAAATGTCACAAATGGCGGTCACTAAACCAAGAACGAGTCGAGGCTTGCGGATACAATTTTCTGAAGGTAAATGACGCGTGGAACACGGTCCGCACATTGAAAACGCGAAAAAGTAACTCAAAGCCCGAGAAACACTCAGTTCAGAAATCGCTACTTTTCTGCAAATTTAACACGGCCTGGTTTCGCGCCGAACCGATTGATAATGTTTTTCGGCATAAATCAGAAGCAAGCACGAGTTTCTACGTCTTTCTACTCCTTTTTTACATTAAAACAATAGAAGAGTCGAAACTAAAACTTCAAAATCAAAGAATCGAATCTCATTCACGTTATCTGTATATAGTTAACAAGAAGCAAGAATTGCACATTGAAATGCGTTTTATTTTGACAAACATCAAAGAGAAGTGAGAAGAGACAGTGATTTGACTGTCGTAGTAGGCTATAAACGAATCAATTAAATCATCACGGCCCCTATTCACCTGGTTTCACAAAATACGGAAAGAAAAAAAAATACTAAGTTTAGTGACCCACACGGAAAAAATGACATTGCTGATTTAACAATTTTGTAATTAAAAAAAGTGTCTGACGTTTTTCAATGTAGATTTTACAATAAAAAAATGCTAATTTAACCACTTCGCGGTGAAATCAGCTTTCTAATGTTTTAAAATGTACATTTAAAACATGTCGGTCATATCTTGTAAAAAATTTAATTATTCAATCAGCAGTATAATACATTTTTCCCGTGCATTTCGAACTGAATCAAAATTAGAGAGATTTTAAAGAGAAAACATATGACGTCTTTTTCTGGTCTAGACATTTTCCGATGGCCCATTGTCTAAAATATGTTCCCCCAAAAATATGGTAATCAAGTAGGTGATTCACCCCCTCTCTCTGCTCCGTTGAGCGGGAGCACCCGCGTCATCACTATTCCGTTGAAAGCGGTGTTTTCGCATGTAAGACGCCTGCAGAACCTTTGTTCGCATGACGTGTTGCAAGCGTGCGGAATAGGAACGACCCGACTGCCGTGTTCCGGAAGAGAGCCATAAGTGGAGTCCATGATGAGCCTCGGGACACACATGAGCACGTGTTAAGCATGGCTCATGTAGGAATGCACATACGGCTCTTTTCCGTGACACGGGAGCCGAGGACGACGACGAGATGCAAGGATGATCCAATCCCCGCGGTGTGCGTCAGAATCCACGCTCCATTCGCAATTTTCACATCGCGCGAGAGCTCATATCCACCATTTCACCCGCAAGTCAGCGCCAGCGTCGCACAATGGATCGAATCACCCAGAGAGGTCCGACATGAAATTTTCGACTGAAACTGCAAATTTTGAAGTTTATTCCGTCACATATTAAGTTTTAGATAGTGCTTCTAGTAGAAAATTTTACGAGGAAACCATACAACCACTTTTAGAACCTTAAAGTTGTGTCGTGCATAAACGAAGTTATAAGCGTTTAAAGTTTCCAATTTTAGTTTGACCTATCCTATTGACTCGATCCACTGTGCGTCGCAGTCGGGGCTTCGAGCAAATAAACGCCAGGGGCGCGCGCTAAACTCGGCTGTAAATGCCACGGCTCTGTTGCCAGAGCGAAGAAAATTTGACAGCCTTATACAAAAGGAACTACAGGGGGAACTACACAGAAAAAAACTACATTTTGATTTAGCATTTAAATTGTTGAAAAAAAGTCCGTCGAGTTTCAAATACTGATTTTACGATACATTAAATGCTAACCTAACATTTAAATTCATTCGTTTTACTGTGGGCGTAGTTGAGTTTGCACTTTTTTTAAACGAAAAATCAGCATTTGAAACTTTTTGGACATTTTTTTTTAAGAATATAAATGCTAAAGCGACATTTAATGTTTTTCCGTGCACTTTTTTTGGCTCAAAGTGGATTTTTTTTCTTTGCGGACATTGAATTCTGGCACTTTGAAGTGTTATGAAAGGTTAGTTATTTGGAGTGAAAAATTTTAAAAAAAACCGCAGCTGCCGCGAAAAGGATCTCCTCAAAGTTTCATTAAATAAAGTGAAACTCAGAAAGAAGTACTCTGAGAAATACAGCACTCATTACAGAGGCACTATACATTTTGGACATGGACTCCATGAGAAACTATTTCGAAACCAGGGCCGCATTTACCTACATGCCGCCCATGGGCCGCCTGTATTTTTCCGCCCCCTTCTCATTTGTTTTGAAACTTCAATAGATCGGATTAGACAGAGGTTCGATGTATCTTTTGGTTCAAAACAATAGAACATAACCTCAAACAAAAATTTTAGGATGTAATTTGGAAAAGCTGAAAATGAGAAAATTCCTAACAATTTCACTTTTCATTGCCATTTGGTACTCGAGAGAATAAAAATTTGATCACATAAGACCCGTTACCTCAGACTTCTGAATTGACTTTTGAGGCTTTTGTTACATGTTGAACCAATCGATATCAATAAAATCTCATCTGTGTGATCTGTCGAATACGATCTATAAAAATCATCAAGTGAACGTGCCGGTGGGGTAGGGGTGTATAAGACGCATTTACTCGTGTTGAGCACATTTTTTGTAAAAGCTCTGTCAACACTAACAAAAGTTCAGTTCCGTAAACCCATCCCTGTTTGGACAAGGCCTTCCATTTATAAAAAAGAACAAAAAGATTATGAAAGAACGAACATAAATGTGGTTAAAAATTTTAACTTCCACAGCCGCGCCGACCGCACTGTGTTGGGGCGATGCGTGAGGTATTCATGCAGTCTTGTAGGCGCTATGCGTTTCACGCCGACCGCTGCTGACCACACTGTTTTGCGCAATGCGTGAAGTATTCATGTAGTCTTGTAAGCGCCATGCGTTTCAAGCCGACTTCTGCTGACCGCAGTGTGTTTTACGCAATGCGTGAAGTATTCGTGCAGTCGCGTCGCCTTTTCTCGTTTGTAATTATTTTCTGAATCCGATTGTTTTCTCTCATTTTTTGATACCTACATTCAAAAAGATTGCAAAATTTGCTGCCCCCTAAATTTTGCCGCCATGGGCCGCGGCCCATATTGCCACCCCCTTAATCCGGCCCTGTTCGAAACTCAATTTTCTCATCAAATAGTGATATTAATGACATTCCAAGTGCATGAATGAGTTTAAGATAACATAGAGTTGGTATAATTGATGTCTATTACAGTATTTTTATGAAAACATTAGAATTTTTTCGGTTTTTCCTCATTACGGACATTACATGGTCCGTTATGGCGTGAAGGAGGAAGTATTGAATTCTCTTCGGAAGGTACAAGTGATAAAAAAAAAAATAAAAGAAAAGAAAAACCTGCAAGTCTGAAGGGGTGTACTATCAAGGGGTCAGATTTTCGTAATGAACACACCTTGATCAGCGACCATGTTTAACAGCTTGAAGAGGACAAAGAAACATTGAAATTAAAATATCTCTACCGCTTGACCCACATACGGAGGATCGGGGAGTCTGAACTTCTGAACTGTAAACATATTCGATGTTGCGTAGTGTTCAACCAGTATTGTGGTTAATGCTTACAGGGCGTAACTTAAATCAATGTCCTATCCGTAAATCCGACAATCTTGCAGCGAAGTTTACAATCATAGGGTGAATTGGGTTGATGCCAATAAGTGTGCACAAAGCGACCCTTTTTACAGAGTCCTTGATTCTTTGGAGATCATTTTATTTTGCGTCGATCTGGCAACGGCAAGAATCCTGTACTTGGCTTTCATTCAATTTTTCCTCCGGAAGATGGAAAGTGCGATCCTTTTTCGTCAAGTCTGAAAGGTATGCGCCCGAACGCGAGAGATGTTATCTCGCAACTGTATGTTGATCACAGAAGTGACACGAAGAAAATTTCATTTCATCATCCGTTTTCGGTCGGATTATACCGAAGCCGAGTGAAGTTAGGTATTCCCGTATGGTTTCCACAGTTTTTGGATTGACAGAGGTCCGTGAGGTCTGGCTTATGAGGCATTGTCAATTGAATGAGAGCCCTTTGCAGTAAAGCAGACCAAATCAGTAAAAAATACCTTAGAAAGATAGACAGTATCATGAGCTAAAAAACCGAATAACAGCTAATGTCCGGACAGAGAAAATATCCTACATTATCCCAAAACGGCGAGTGGATCTTAGAACCTTCCTTTATCATTTACGCAGCATGCATGTCTTAGATTTCAAGTCTCATTTAATAGATAGTAGGAATAATAATTCAAATTTTATTGATTAATTGATAAATATTTTCTGTAGTAATTCTCAATTTCCTTCCATATTTTGGTAAATTGTAATTTATTAAAAAATAAGTAGAAAATTGAGGCTGATATGGGCTTCATTTTGCAACCAGGAACTGCAATTTCTGGCTCATCCATTAAAACACTTGAGTTCATAGGGAAACAAATGGTACATACGTTTTTTTTTTTTTTTGAAACTGAGCCGGAAATCGTTGTTCCTGATTGCAAAATCGACAATAATGGATGTACTAGACGAGTAAACGATACAGCTGTCTAATTTCTGTGAGAAGAGATGAACTTGGACTATCTAATATGTTTTTCGGTTTTAATCGCGAAGAGGAAAATGTAATCTCACGTAAAAAATCGGAATGCGTTCCTTTAACACAGCAAAAGAACACTCTTGAGCGCGCGTTTGCTGTGCGCGGTCGTTGCGCCTTCAATTGAGTGATTAGGCAAAATAGCGCACCGAAGCACGAATAGTTGTATCCCCCAAACAAACCTAGTTCAGTAACAGAGTTGCGTTGTTACCATGCCTCTCACGATACTTTCATTTCATTCACTGATCGAAACTCAATTCAATTTATAGTGCAATCTTTAAAATGTGCACATAATG
The DNA here is from genome assembly GCF_001854935.1 of Bemisia tabaci. NCBI lineage: Eukaryota > Metazoa > Arthropoda > Insecta > Hemiptera > Aleyrodidae > Bemisia > Bemisia tabaci. Next base: position 435,369 of record NW_017547236.1, read on the forward strand.
CAACCAGTTTAACACAATCAATTCTCTCAGAATAAAAGACGCAGAGTTTCAAATTTCCAGGTCTTCCAGACAATCCTTATCATCTAATGTTACTTTGTCTCTGAATACCTTTGTTAATGTAATACATGTGGATAGATAAAAGACGTGTGGTTCTTGTAGTGGTTGCGATATATTTAAATAAAATTTGTTTAAAACGTTTCATTACGAAAAAAAAGCGTGTAACCCAATGTTTTAAGTTTCAAATTTCCTTCTATGAAAAAACACTCTTTCAATATTTCTGTAGTATGCGATCATTCTAAAGCTATTTTAAACAAGCAAGAATCCAGCATATATCAAATTTAAGGTAAAAAAATGCTTATTTACTATGGTGTCTTTTAATTTTCCTTGTTCCTCATCTTCCTCGATTTTGTTCTAATAGAATTTTTTCATCTGTGTTTCAGGTGATGGCGCCGACGATCACCCCTTCGTTAGTGAGAAAGAGAAGATGTCCGGATACGACACAAATCTCTATCTCTACTCGGTAAGTCTGATTCAATTTTAATTTTTTTTTTAAAATTTTATTATACTGATTAAATCAGAAATAATTTTTTGGTCAAGTTTTGGAGAGAAACCCAAGAACACAAATATTTTTATCAGTTCGGCGAAATTTTTAACCTGCAAAAAAATTTCCTTCATCCAGTGGAAATCGGGTTGCCGAAGACTTTCGCAAATTCCGCGACAAGTTCGCAACGGGGCTTTTTCGAAGTTTATGATTGATTTCAAAACTTTGACCCGGTAAATCCTAACATTTGCGGGCTTTATGAAGACGTCCCACTAAAACGCAGCCGCTCGGGAGTGGCGGGGGAGGAGGGGGGGAGGCTGCGGAAGGGAGGGCAGGACGCGGGGGTGAGAAGTTGGCGAGGTTAGGTTTGTTTGTCCCTCCGCCGGGATAAACAGCGAATGAATGATGTTTGCTAATCAGAGTTGTCCCGAGCAGCCCCGTCCCCGGAGGCCATTTATTCGCCTGCGCGCGCGGCCCACTAAAAGCCCTTCGCCCCCCCCCCCCCCCCCNGGTGCGGTTTGTCCGGGCCGCGACTTGTCCAATAATGGTCGGGAGCCTCGTGTTTATCGTATGGTCCCCCGGGTGGAAATGTTGATGCACTTTAAATACTCTGCAGTTGCGAGCTTTGAACATGGGACCCCTGCTCGTAACCTCGGGGACGGTTTTCATTTTTAGTTGTTTTCATCCTCGTGCCGAGTTTACATACGTTTGAAAAGCTTGTTAGTCTGTATTAATTTAAAGTTTCAAGTACGAAAGTCACATTCCGAGTTACTTATTAACATAGGCGGGAAAGTTTTGAACAAACTGAAACAAAGAACGGACGCTGTCGGACCAGCCAGAGATGCAACATTTCATGACATTGTATGTAATACAATTTCGAGAGAATTTTCATAGCCCCAAATGCCTCGAAGTAGTGAAAAACACAATTTTGAGTTATAACTCAACAAAATTATCCTTTGACGAACTTCAGAGTTTCATTTCAAATTCTGAATTTACTGCTGCAGGTTGCATGTTAAATGAAATTTTGTGGCTCCGTCATTTTTATCGCAAGGTATTCGAGCAAGAATTTCAAATTTTCGAAATTTGTCGAATTTCGTCGAATGGAGGCACCGAAAAAGTACTGAACTTCTCTGTTGAGGATGTACTGAATTTCTTTGCAATGTACAGAAAAAGTTTAAGANATAGCCCCAAATGCCTCGAAGTAGTGAAAAACACAATTTTGAGTTATAACTCAACAAAATTATCCTTTGACGAACTTCAGAGTTTCATTTCAAATTCTGAATTTACTGCTGCAGGTTGCATGTTAAATGAAATTTTGTGGCTCCGTCATTTTTATCGCAAGGTATTCGAGCAAGAATTTCAAATTTTCGAAATTTGTCGAATTTCGTCGAATGGAGGCACTGAAAAAGTACTGAACTTCTCTGTTGAGGATGTACTGAATTTCTTTGCAATGTACAGAAAAAGTACTGTAAACGTATCGATTTTTGGCCAGCCTGCTATAGTAGGCACTCTGATTACAGGAAAAGTCAAGGAATTTTGAAATGTGATTAAACTTGAACCTGTTTTAATGTTTAACTTGAACCAGAATTGAATCAGTAAGAGCGAAAACGCACAAACTCCGTAACTCGAAAATGCTCAATTTTCATTGAAGACCAGTCAGTTTCATAAAAGTCATTGAAGTTAGCGCATCTGTTCTAACTTAGACCTTTAAAGTGTCTTTGAGCACTTGTCTTTAGGCACACTGAGAAAAAAGTGAAGTTGATTCAAAACTCTGGATGTAAAAAAAGTGTGCGAGAACTTAGAAAATGCTGAATTAACTGATACAGAGGTTACTTTAGCAATGTCAAGATGTAAACCTGATTGCCGTAGCGGGTAATTTAGCATTTTGTGAGTTCTCGCACACTTTTTTTTACATCCAGACTCAGTGGCGTGGCGTGAATTGCGATAAATCGATTGTTATGCCATTTTAACCTTTGAAAAAAGATCGATTATCAGGGTGTTCGCAGCGAACACCCTAGTAATCGATTCTTTACCATAGCCTCAAATGGCGAGATATCGAAAATTGATTATTCACGCCACGCCACTGCTGATCCAGAATGTTAAATCAACTTCACTTTTTTTCGGTGCACCAAAAATCTTTTTTTTTCGACTAACTTCCTTACCTTCTGTGCAGTTTTGTGTTCAATTTCACTTTTTTCTCGGTGCACCAAAAATCTGTTTTTTTTTCGACTAACTTCCTTACCTTCTGTGCAGTTTTGTGTGTGTCTTGATTATTTTCATTTTTTTGAGTTGGTGTGTTTTCGTTCTCACTGATTCAATTCAACTTGAACCCGGATTAATTGACTGTTGGAAAATATTGGTTGTTTTTTGGTGTGTTGCAGGAAGAGATGGAGGATCGTCCGCGGATATCGACACTTATCAGTTCACTAGCCAATTACACGAATACGATAGCTCAAGCTCCGGCGGACCCGGATGCAAAGCCCCAAGCCGGAGGCGCCCGCATGGGCACCCTCGTCGGCGTCTACTTACCTTGTGTTCAAAATATTTTCGGTGTAATCTTGTTTATACGTCTTACCTGGGTCGTCGGCACTGCCGGCGCCATCTATGGATTTTTAATTGTTCTTTTGTGCTGCTCTGTGGTAAGTTCACATTCTTCTTTTCGCTTTTTAATTGGACTGCATTTTGCAATTTGGAACTATAAATTCTGGCTCTTCTGGAAAAACACTTATAAGGAGACTTATGGCACATACGTTTTTTTTATTCGGGCTATAATTTATAGTTCCAAATTGCAAAATGTAGTCCAATTGGACTACCTATGAACGGCTTGGAGGACAAGGCGCATAAGTGCTGTATTGACTACTTCGAGAAATACGTGTTTGAAGTTTCGAAATTTCATGGATCCTTGTGGCGGAAAGGAAGTTCAAACTGACTTTTTGATTCTTAAAAATTGAAATTTGGGAGCGAATTTTTTTTCAGAATATGCATTAATTGACTAGTTTTACTTGAAATCATTAATATCTAAATTTTTTCAAAAAATGAACTCAAGCGCCTTGTCCTCCAAGCCCATCATTTTGCAATAGACTGATTTAGTGACTACTGCTTTTTTGTGCTTTGTTTTTAGTGACTACTTCATTCGATATGATATTGAAATCTTGGTTCAAACCAAAATAAGCTCATGTACGAATTCTTCATGAGTTACCTGTGTTAATTTATTAAAATTCAGTCATTGACCGGTTATGAATTAATTAAAGACTCATTGAACTAAACACATTTCGATTGTAAGAAACACTTGGACGCATTTTAGAACTATGGCGCAAAGGGCACGAATCGGATGCAAGGTTTTGTGTTTGTTTACATTTGAACCAAGGGTTCGATATTATACCGAATGACATAGTCACTAAATCAGTCTGTATATTTCAAAATTTCTGGGAATATTACCTTTGAAAAATTCAAAAGAGGAGGCAATTTCGAAGCTCCTCAATTAAAGTGCGTGCTACTATGTAAAAATAATGTTACATTACGAGGTATTACACAGAGGGGAAAAAACCTCTTGTGTGGGACCCAAAGTTCAGGTCATGTGGATCTTCGAAGTTTTTCGGGACTTTACTCGTGCTTTACTCGGGATTGTGCATTCAAAAACTTATGGTCCTGCTGTCGAAGTGCGAAGTACTTTGTAACTTTGGTTAACTTCATAGAAGTTTGAACCGAACCACTCTGGATTTGTAACCCGAATTTCGGCAGTTGGGTTTCAAGTTTTTTGATGCACGAGCCAAAAACCTCATGACCTGAAATTTGGATTCCACGCACGAACTTTTCTTCTCCGGTAGATTACGATTTGTTCCTTTAAAGCTCTCCTAGTAATTTTAGCGCGAGGGTCTCTTATCGTTGAGTTATAGATTCAAATTTTTACGAAACAGCCTGAGACAATGGTATCAGGAGAAAAACAAGGGGAAAAATGAGGAAAGCTAAAATACAACAATTAACAACCCGAGATGTTTCGACTCAAAACTGAGTCATTTTTAATCGGAAAATAAACTAAACATTAAAAAGTATCGAAGAAAAAACCTGAGACCTACACGTTGGTGCCGAGATCCGAGAAAAACCTCGTCGAGCCCGTGGTTCCCATTCAATGTTTGCGGCAAAAGAACATCTTCATTGAAGTTGAAGCTCTTATATCGTAACACACTTGTTAACGGGGCAGCAAGAATGCCTGCTCCATAATTCTATTAACCCGGATGGAACTGCTCCTGCTCAGCCCGTGCCGTTGTGTTGTTGATTGAGCCATCATCCTCAGGTGTTCCATTAGCCAGATAGCGCTCGGATCGCCGAGCCTGAGCGCCTTTAAATATTGAATCGAAAGTTCCTCCGACTCTTGCTCCTTACCCGCAATTCCACTCGAGCGATGGGAGTCCATTACCGGCGGCTATTTGCAGTTCTCGGATCCGCTCGTCTTCGCGCTGCGGAACTTTCCGTGAGCTCTAGTCTTGAAATTTTGAAAAGTCCATCCCATCCGAGTGCCAACAGGGTTTTGTTCCTCTTCCGGTTTCGGCTTTAAACTTGTAGCTCTGGAACCGCGCGCTGAAGGAGATAGAGAGGAGAAGAAAAACAGAACTCGTAAAATTTCTGGGAATGGACCCATAGACAAGGTGAGAAAAGCGGTGCAATGTGTGCTTCCTCATCAAAACTTCATGGATGACACGGTGAACATACTGAAGACCTCCAAATTCAACTCGGAGGAGAAAGAAGGGTTTTAGACCTCCAAATTCAACTCGAAAGAAAAAGAAGGGCTTTTTCTGTTCAATTCAAACTTTCCGCTCTCAATAAGAATCAAAGTTTAATCAAGCGAGATTTAGTCTAACTAATCTCAACACGCTTTAAAACCGAATAATTTTCTTCTTATTATGCTTCCTCATCAATGTTTCACAAATAACACGGTGAACATACTGGAGACCTCCAAATCCAACTCCATCGAGCCAGATCGAGTCTTACTAAATGTCAGCACCCTTTAAAACCGAATAATTTTCTCTGTGTGCTAGTTTTTTCTTGATAAGTTTTCGAGCTTTACGTTTTACGGTAATGGAAAAATTTCTCTAAGCTTAATACAATCGGTTCTGCGCACAAATTATATTTTGTTTATCTTCGTTCAGTATCTTAAATTTTAGTTTTTCTCTGACTTTAGTCGAGGTGAAGAGCATGAGAGGAAAAAAAAGAAATATTCTGAAACAGTAAATAAAATATAAAAAAATAAAAAATGAATTAATAATAATTAGTGCTGATACAAGGCACCCGAACTTTCTTTGTCATAGTAACAAAATGTTCGTGAAGTGGGTCCAGAGCTTCACCAGCTTTGGTCCCGAGTGAAGAGTCTATAATGTCAGTATCTTAGCGAACATGTTATAATTATTTTATTACAAGATTATCTGGAGACCCCAACCAGAGAAGTTTTGAGAGAGTTAAACCAAATATTCCGATTTTTGTTTTTTCTAACTACAAAGTCCGTTTTTTGACCCTCGTGGACGGTGGACCCACAGATCCCCCGAATGCATTCCCGTTAATCCTCCGACAACAAATCGTGATATTATTCATCACTCGAGGTCTTGAACCCTCCAGGAGCCCGCGCGAATCGCTCGGGAAAATTCGGCGCGAGATTGGAGCATTTTTGGCCCAATTAAAGGCGCTTTGCATCCCGGCCAGCGCGGACCCCGGGTCATTAGTGGAATCGCGGCAGCCATTAGCCCGATAAACCGGAAATTTATGGCCCCGGCTTGGGAATATGAGGTAGGTGTGGGCACATGAATCAACGGACGCCAAAACCTCACGAACCCAACTCTTGATGAGCCTTGAAACGTTAGCTTTGTCACGGGGCTCAGAGCTCATTGAGATATGGATCTGTCGGGTTTTAGCATCGACCCATTCAAATGCACTACCTATCAAAACAATGCGGTGAATCATCGAGAAGAGCGTGTTTAGCTCCCCCTCACACCGCCGGCAACCTACTCCAGCTTCATTTGAATGCATAATTGGCTCGGTGACCTCAAACTCTAATTACAAGGGGCGTAACAGGTTAAATTGGTAAAAAAAAAGCGACCGGTCAAAAGGGGTGCACAGCAGTGGCGTGGCGTGAACTGCGATATATCGATTGTTATGTCATTTAAACCTATGGAAAAGGATCGATAAACAGAGTGTTCGCAGCAAACACGTTAATAATCGACTCTTTACCATAGATTTGAATGGCATAACAATCGATATATCGCAATTCACGCCACGCCACTGGTGCACAGCCTGAGAGCAGAGGAGCGCGAAATCTAGCGGGATAGTTGAGTCCAGGATGGGTTTCACAAATTAACTCGGCGTTGTTTGCTGCCGTGCTATAAGGATAAACGTCGTATGAGCTTACAGATGTTGCCCAACTTCCTTTGATAAATCACAAATTCCTGGGAAAACTTTCGAATATTTATTTTTCAATTTTTCAGAGAATTTTATTCGTAATTTGATCTAAGTATCTGAAAAATTTAAGGAAAATTGTCCATAACTGGCTTCAAAAATGATGATTTCCTGAGAGGAAATTTGGCAACCGTCGAATGTGTATACGACGTTATTCCTTAGCGCGGCAGTATGTGTCGCAGGCAATTAGCAATCGCCGGCAATTTGCAAGTGGTTCAGGTGTTCTGGGGGTAAAGCGCAGTACTGCACATTGGCGTAGTGAAGATTTAATGGGCAATTGCCTTCAAAATCATGATTTCGGCACTCCATTTTGTACTATTGAAGTACTATTTGTGCACCAGGCAGATGTTTAGTTAATGTAGAGAAAAATATCAAAATCAATTAATTTAGGTTAAATATTTTTTTTAACTGCTAAAAATATCACCCAACCTGCCGAGCTACGGAGGAACGCCGTATGAAAATTCAAGAGTTTACAAATTTCCTCCACTCAAAAGGAAACTCCTGTACTTTCTTCCTTGAGCATTGCAAATACTTTAAAGTATATTACGAACAAAATTGTCAGAACATTTTGAAGGAAAGGTTTCAAAATTTTGAAGAAAAGTATTCAAAATTTTGAAGAAAGGTATTCAACATTTTCTAAGGAAATTCATTTTTTATCGAAGAAAATATGGCATCGTCGGAAGGCTCATATGAAGTTTTCCTTAAGGTGCGGCGGTAGAAAACTACACGGTTTATAATACGAAACCTTAAGACATGTGCTGTAGGATGTGATACCACTATTCGACCTCCTAGGAGCTCATCGTGCCTATTCAATTGATTGAAGGCGTTTTTACTTCCCGTCGCTTCACGCGTTAAATTCTTATGAACTATCACGGTAACAAGTAGGTTCTCATTTAAAACTGCCTTTTCTTCCATGAAATTTTCACTTAAGATGTCTAATACGATGTCGCTTTGTGTGCGTAGAACTATATCTACACGTTGCCAAGTTTCTCGGAAATTTCACGCATTTCCCGAAAAAGTAATGCCATTTGTTTTTGTTTGTACACTTAACGGACAACTTTACTAATAATTTGATCTGGATAACTTAACCAAAAGATAACTCATCCATCCCTCTAGCCACTGCAAAACTGTACTGTTGGCTGGCGCCAAAATCAGTCAGGAATATAGTTGAAAGTATCAAGATTCTTTTCCAGAGCAGGCTCACAGAAGTTATTAACTATACCAATACCCGCAAAAGTCATGAAGATTGACCCAGTTGATTGTTGAGATGAACAATGGCAAAAAATAAAAATCTGATGAGGCAGGGACTGGCAGAGAGCCTTTGTCTGCCGTGCTAAGGAAAATCGCCGTATAAACATTCGAGTGTTGCCAAATTTCCTTCGATAAAATGATACATTTTCAAGAAAGTCATCAATATTTTTTCTAGAATTTTTCAGGAACTTAAGGTGAAATTGCGGAAAAAAATACCTGAAAATTGAAAAAAAAATATTCACAAGTTAACCAGAGACTTTTTATTTTATTAAAAGGAAATTTCTCGACGCCTGGAGGTTTATACGGCGTTTCCTTTAGCACGGCAGATATATATGTTGATATGTTAGTCAAGACAAAAAGTGGTCCGTTAGTTTGAAATATCGATCAGCATAAAAAAGAAAAAACCGCAACTATAAAAAAGCTCATTAAAGCGAGGGTCAGTGAACCATTTCGAACTCTTTCGTCCGTTTTATTTTCCGTAATTGCGTCGCTGCGAAAAGCTATCTTCGCGAAGACTTTTCGGATGCGAAGTTGTTTGCGCGAAGATTTGCGAACCCACATCAGGCGCCTCAAAGGACGCTTCAGCTCTCTTTTTCCTCTAACAACCACTCAAATTCAAGATTCCTCCACGGTCTCTAACATTCTCGGCGCCGCCGTTTCGTCTCAGTGACGTGGCGTGCTTTGCGATGTATCGATTGAACTGTCATTTAAACCTATGGGAAAGGATCGATAGACAGGGTGTTCGCAGCGAACACCTTACTAATCGATTCTTTACCATAGCTTCAAATGGAGAAAATATCGATAAGCGACCATTCATGCCTCGCCACCGTTACGTCCCACTTTTAAAATAAAAATATTGCCAAACTGAACGGAATTCTACGGTTTTGTCTGTTTTAATGAAGGATGTATTCAGTGAAATAAAGTCTACTTTACAACGTTTGTGTTCCATTCGTCCCCGGGAGAATGGTTATGGCTTTATTTGCGAGAGTTTAACGTGAATTTTATTGAATGTTTGGCAAGATATCAAACCTCCTGTGAGTACAGAAAGTTATACGTGAAGAACGAATGATTGTTAAGGAAATTAGGCAGCGTTGTAATTCAATTACTACGACTCAGGCCGGCTCAAATTGACTACGTTTTGCAATAAGTAACCAGTATTTCTGGTTTATTTTGTAAACAACGTATGCGCTGCAAGTTTCCCTCATGCACATTGGTGCTTTTACGGCTGAGACATAAACAATGGTTTCTAACTGCAAAATAAAATCCCCATGTCAAGTTACCATTTCATTAGAACGACGGATTTCCGTTAAGGCTATGTTTTATAAACATATAAAGTGCCTCCTATTAATATAACTCTGAAATTTATCTTCCTCCAAACACAACTGGTGTTTTATTTTTGTGATCCAAATATAATTAGAAGTGAGTACTTTATTTTCAAAGTCAAACGGCAATTTTGAAAATTACAATAAGTATTATTTTTTTTAAAAACAAATGAAATTACCTTGAAATTTTCGAATTTGAGAATGTGAGGCAGAACTGATTTTGAAAGGTTTCCACTTGTAAATCTCCCAAAGTTTGCTCAGAGAATATGGTATTACACTGCATATGGTTAAAACTGCAAAAAAAAAAAAAAAAAATAATAATAAAAAAAATAAAAAAAAAATGTAAACTTACGCACCTCCACCGATTTTGATCAATTTCTTTATTTCCCTCGAGAAAGAACGTGACCACATCACGATGTTGCCGAAGTTCCATTCGCAAATCGGGTATTTACGAGGAGAATATTGGGCATTTCTAATCGAAAATCTCGCCGATTTTCCTTCCAATCTCATGCCAAAATAAAAAAAAGGTTTCGGAAAAAATTGCACAGGTGCACAGGTGGCACAGGCTTGTAAAAAATCGAATTGTTTGGGTCAATTTTGCAACTTTGAAATGGATCGCGTTAGCAGGAAGGAACCAACCCACATCAGCTATTGCTAAATTCGAGTGGGCAATTTCATTTTTTACGAGACAACGTTTGTGCGTATTCCTGCAAAATTATAAGGAACTTGCTTCGTAGTGCGGAGGAACTTCACTGAAATTTGCAACAACCGTTTTCATTTAAAAAATTAAATTGCCCAATTAAATTTGGCAATAGCTCGTCACCTTCCAGGCAAAGTATCACAAGCGCCATGCGACGTTTAAAAATTTTCGCCGCCATTTTATTTTTTTACTGAGAAATTGTTGGTTGAATCTGTTCGAAAATTTCACTAAATTTTATCGGCAGCACAAAGAAAATTTGGTGTAATTTTCGGACAGCTTCGTCGAAAAATTTCTCTGTAAAAAAATATAATGGCGGCGGAAATTTTTAAACGTCGCATGGCGCTTGTGATACTTTGCCTTGAAGGTGACGAGCTGATGTGGCTTGGTTCCTTTCTGTTGAACAAGGTCCAACTTGGCTACGCGGGAGCACACCCATCCAAAATCACGGTAAAATTAATGGACAGAATCTCTGTCGTCTGAAGAACTTTCTTTGACTCCAACACGGAAATTCTTGGGGCGAACTCGTTTCTGTGTTTTGAATGAGGAATAAATTGTACAAAGAACTCGCAGGCTGGGCGCGTAGCTCAAAAGACACGCCTGGGGAGTCACCGGGTTCGTTTCGCTTTTTCGGTCTCGCTTTTCCCGGGCTAATCATATACATTTTTGCGTGGAAAAGCGGTCAAAGGAGCAAAGAGGACAACATAGTCGGAATTAAAACGGAAAAGCTTCGGATTTCAGCTCCCAGCTACTCCTCCTCCTTCACTCTGCTCGAGAATTGGATTTTTCCTCTGGTGATGACATACATTGTTAGGGGAAAAGTTCAGTTCGAAAAGTAAATAAGATAACACGGTTAATGTGGGCATGGTTTGAGTTACAGCTCTTGGCGACTTCACCACACTTGACTGCGCTTTAAATTTTGAACTTGTTTCCCCGTCTTTTTGTGTGTGTCGCACTAGGTGGTTTTAAAATTTCCAAGGGGAAACCAGATCCGTAGAAACATTTTGCCTAACAATAAAACTGCACAAGAAAAATTTGGAAGAACTTAGTGAAACTAGAAAAATTATTATTGAATGACACATGTCCTGTGTTGTTTTGCTGATTTGATGAGAAGTATTCCGAATAGCCCCGCGAGTCAAATCGAACAAAAAAAAGCACAGAAACGGGAATCTAAGATATCGATGGCTAAAGTGTGATAACATTTGTTTCAACATTTTCGCTCTTACTTTAAATTTTCGAAGAGAAAAAAATCAACTTTACAACTTGGAATTCATACAGAATACCCTGTTTACAGAGAAGAAAAATTAATGAAATCACGTTGACTAAAAATTTTCTCAGTTTCGTCATGGTGCGCTTTAGAGTTCAAAAAATTTAATTTTGACTCTATTTTTAATTTTTTGAATTTTTCGGCTTTGTTTCCCCGCGAAGTGGTGTGGGCCCAGCACCATTTTTCTACCTTGCTAAAAATTTTCTCAACTTCGAACTTTAGAGATTTTCCTGAACTTTTCTTGGAACTTTTATAATTCCCAAAATGTTCCGGATCTTTTTTTTTTTTTTTTTTTTTTTTTTTTTTTTTTTTTTTTTTTTTTTTTTTGAGAGCTTGCGCACTCTAGGTATAGTTCATTGGCCTTAGTCGTGTAGACAAACAGCCACCGCTAAATGATGGGAAGATTACAACAACAGTAGAAACAGAAGTACAAAGGAAGAAACGAAGAGAAACATCCATGCCACTCCACGGTGACAAGATCTGAGACCATCAAATCTTGCCACCGAGGCCGGGATTCGAACCCGGGACATCTAGGTCTGTGATCAGTTGCGCTAACCACTGGACCAACCGATGTCGGCTATTTCCGGATCTTTTGAATTTTCCGGAATATTCCCGGAATATTTGAAAATTTAGAAGGAATCCCGGAACTTCTGACAGAAATGGAATGGGAGCACTAATTTCCGCTCTATTTTTTCCGTATTTATTTAGAACAAGTTCTCATCAGTTGTTTTGTTTGTTTGGTTTCAGACTATGTTAACGGCGATTTCAATGAGTGCCATCGCGACGAACGGGGTGGTGCCGGCGGGGGGCTCGTATTTCATGATCGGCCGATCCCTGGGCCCCGAGTGTGGAGGGGCTGTGGGGATGCTCTTCTACACGGGCACCACCCTCGCCGCGGCCATGTACATAATCGGTGCCGTCGAGATCGTCCTGGTAAGTTCTTATCATTATCATCATCATCATCATAAACATTCTTGATCAAAACTGCATAACACGTTGGCATCCTATGGTGTAGTGGTTGTAGCGCTAGCTCTACGATCGGGAGGTCCCGGGTTCGATTCCCGGCCAGGAGACCCGAGTTTGATGGTCTCCAACAATGGTTGCCTGGGACTGGTTCCTAGGGACAGAGGGGGGCGGGACTGAAGCGCAGGATGAGCCCTTGTGGGTTACTTGAAGTAGGAAAAAAAAATCCGCCAAAAACCGTCATTTCATCTTTATATACCCACTTGGTCTATATAAACACGGAAAAAATGTATTGCTGATATAACAATTGAATTGTAACTGTTCGACATTTAAAATATGTTCGACATGTTTTAAATGTACATTTTACAATCATGGAAAGCTAATTCAACCACGGGAGCAGTTTAAATTATCATTTTTTATCGTAAAATCTACATTTGAACATGTCGAAAACTTTTTTTAACTGCAACATTGTTAAATCAGCAATATCATTTTTTTTCTATGTTCATACACAAAATGACAGAAAAAGAAGACGACAGGAAAACAGGGCGATCATATTTATTTAAATGGGTGGTTGTCAAGTCAGCAATATCAGTTTTTCTGTGTTATTAGGCAAAGTGATGGACCAAGAAGACGACAGAAAAACAGAGCAATCATATTGATTGAATTTGGGGTTGTTAAATCAGCAATATCATGTATTTCCGTGTTGATAGACAAAGTGATAGAAAAAAAGACGACAGGAAAACAGAGCGATTATATTGATTGAAATGGGTTAAATCAGCAGTATTCCGCGAATTTCAAATATCACGCCGCTGAACCGGACAATCCTCCCCTCATCACTGTTTGAGCTGGACTCGAAAGCATGTCTCTTCTCTGAAACTGCAAGGTTCATCGATGCACGAAGTGCGCCATGCGTCAGAGGGCTCGTCGCAACAAAGTTTCGCGGAACCAGAGGCTGTTAACGAGCTACTCCTCGTAATTACAGCGTCACTTTCAAAGTTGAGTAGTTTAAACTGGATGCGAATAGCATCACAACGTGCGAGCCCTTCTTCGCCGAACTTGATAGTGATCATGACGCGAAAGGTCCTAAGCCGTGCTCTAGCTGGCCTAGAAAATTTATACCTCTGACCATGCACAGCAAAAAGGCCCCTGGCGGTGGTGCTTTTTGACTGAAAAAGAGAGAACTGAATTGACACGAGGGAAGTTAAGCAAATTGAAAATTTCAATTTTGCCTTCATTTTTCGAAGTAGGCCAGAAAAATCCTACGTTCATCTACCATTATCTTTCAACCGTAAGAGCTTGTGTTCTATGTTTTCAACATTCCTTGCCGTGCAGTGAATTTTATTAAACTCTACTCAAGTTTCGCGATGCTAACTTTGTCTTTGTTTTCAAGTATTTTTTATTTTCGCTTTCAAGATTTAACTCTCTCACGAACTTGTCTGGTTCTCTTCAACTTTTTTATGAGCAAGATCTTGAAGTATGTTGTCAGCACGGATCTAATGTGAAAATGTTGTACGGTCCATTTTTGCGAGAAAATGAAATGAGGGAACATTTTGAATTATTGCAATGGAGACTTCCGTCCTTACTTTCTCGTTATCAACTTGCCAATTGGACGTATTTCTATCAAACGGAACTATGTGCATTATGACTTGAGCCCTGCTATGCGTGTATTCTTATGGGTCTCAGGGCTCATGTCTTAATGCACATAGTTCCGTTTGATAGAAATACGTCCAGTTGAACCGCATTCGTCGGATAGAAACCACTATTTCTGGAACAACATACATTCCATTAGTATTCCTACGCAAAAAAGTGATTTTTGGGATGAGCTGTAAATGATAACTCTTCATTTTCCAGTGCAGTAGAATTTATTCAGACCTGATCCAAATTTGGGTGAAATTAAGCCGAGTTGTCCTTCGCACCTAAGTTTAGTTACATTACTTACTTCTTACACACTTCTAAAGATACCTGCGAAGATATAATTATCAAACTTATCTATAGAATTCTCTCCTTCCGCTTGTCAGCGAATTCCGAAGGCGAGGTTATGACGACTATTTCGGTTCCGTAGACTTCACGTCAATTTATCGCCTCCCAGCTTTCATACCGAGCCTCTAAAGTTTCCGCTTTAGTTTCCATTTTACATTGTCTACAACTTGCGTCACCCACGTTATCGCTTTCAGTCCTGCCAAGTTGCAAGGATCTCTCCTTTTTTCAGCCGTATCAGTATGAAATAGACGATTGCATTACTAGAATCTTGCAACCGCAACTCGCTACCCAGGAATGATACCCCTTCGGGGAAGTTCCAGGCTGCGTATGTCGTCTCATTCTCGAACTCGAATGCTTGTTCAGGTGTGCGCAACGAAGCGAAATAGGGTTGCCTGTATTTATGTGTGATCTTGGCGTTATGGAGAAACTTACAATTTCCACGGATAATTGGACTACATGGACCGCGTCTAGGAGAAACGAACCAAGCCACATCAGTTATTGCCAAATTTAACCGAACAATTTAATTTTTCTACAAGAGAATGCACGTGCGCATTTTTTGGAACATTTTTAAGGAATTTGCTTCATACTATACGGACAATTCACTAAAATTTGCAAAAAAATACGCACAGCCGTTTAATTGAAAAATTAAATTGCCCAATTAAATTTGACAATAGCTGATTTGGCTCGGCTCCTTTCTGCTTAACGCGGTTTATTTATGTTTGAAGTAATTGTATGCAAATATTACTCCATAATATAAAATCATGAGAATAACGCGTAACGCACAACGCCTGAGGCGTTACCGAAGCACCACTACAAATAAGACAAACGGAGCCAATACAACACGGACATTGAGCATGGGAAAGGACGCGTGTTGATGACGGCGCAGAGATACGACTATTCGAACTCGGTGGATGTCCGTGTTGCGTCTGCAAAATTGAAGGCGCGATGGCGCGAGGCGTGAACTCGCACTGCTCCGCTCTGTGTTGTGAATAAGGTTTTGCTCAGATGCGGGAGAAAAGTTGAACGTATTAATGCTGAAAGTATTATGCTATGTTGCATGCAAACCCTATGCTCATAGCTCCTTTTAGCACACATACGTTCAGTTAGAAAAGAAGGCTCAAAATGTGTCTGTCTTATCTTCAGCTGGGTTGTCTTTCGATTTATCCTTTTTTTAAAATTTGACGCCTGATTCAACAAAAATTCCCCTGACGGCAAATTCAAGTCACTACTTGGAATAAGTCACGTTTTTCCTTTGAGCCAACACATTTCTGCCGTGTTAAGGAAAAACGCCGTACGAACATTCGAGGGTTGCCAAATTTCTCCGGATAAAACATGCATTTTTGAGGAAAGTTATACATCTTTTTCCGTGCAATTTTCAGGTATTTCAGATCGAATTTAAAAAAAAAAAAATTATCTAAACAAATTGAAAAAAAAAAATACTCGACATTTTCTCAGTAAATGCGGGTTTTATGAAAGGTAGGCCGTTACGGTTAAATGCTCATACGACGTTTTTCCTTGGCCTGCGAGCCGATTATTAAAATTGATATACCTACAAAGCTACAAAGAGGACAAAAGAGATATGGAGGGATCCTATTGGTGGAAGCGGGTGGTTGCAATGGACAAAGGAGATGGGTAATAGACTAAGTAACGGCAACCCGAGTGGGACCCAATAGTTAACCCATCATTTTCTCCTTTAGTCTACAAGAACCAACAATTTTAACCATGATATCTCCATCTTCCTATGCCTTCTTTGTCTATCAATTTCAATAATCGGTCCGCTGGTAGATTCGGCTTGGTTATTTCTGTTTCTTTACGAGATTCCGAATTTATTTTCAGACGTACATGGCGCCGAGTTTGTCGATATTCGGTGACTTCACGAAGGACCCGGAGATCATGTACAACAACTTCCGGGTCTACGGCTCCATCCTGCTGGTCATCATGGGGAGCATCGTCTTCGTCGGGGTCAAGTTCGTCAACAAATTCGCGTCCGTGGCTCTCGCTTGCGTCATCCTCTCCATCATCGCCGTCTACGCTGGTATCTTCATCAACTTCCACGGCAATGATAAGCTACAGTAAGTCACCGCTTACTTTCCACACTTTTTATTTTTCTTTTTCTTCAGGAGGAAGTATGCTTCCAGAAATTCAGACGAGCTGAACATATTCTTAGCTATTCCTCCTTTAAAATTTCTTACAGTTCACGGAAAAAAAAGAATTGCTGATTCAGCAATTCAATTGCTAAAAACAGTGAGTGCAATGTTTCAACGCAGATTTTACAACAAAAAAATGCTACTTTAACTACCCCCGTGGTTAAATTAGTTTACAATGTGTTTAAAGAAGCATTTTTTTGTTGTAAAAAAATCTGCGTTGAAACATTGCACTCACTGTTTTTAGCAATTGAATTGCTGAATCAGCAATTCTTTTTTTTTCGTGTTCTCTTTTCCTGAACAGTGGTCCGAAGTCCCAGGTACACTCATTGTTGCGCATTTCACGATAGTTCATATTGAATACAATCCTTTTTTGCGCTCAAACCAGCATTTAAAGCGCTCCAGTTAAGAAGACCCCGAAAATATCCCAATTTGACCCCCCCCCCCTCCTTTGGGTTTAGCACAACTCGGATTCATGGGGACTTTCTTGTGACCGTTCTTTATACCCAAATGAACAACTTACAACAATAAAACCGTGTATCCCAATTATTTTTTCCGCAAATTTCCCCCGCATCTGGACTAAGTGTCCAAGTGCTAAGTAGGTCAAGCTGGGTTGTTTCCAGGATTATTACTAGCACCGAAATCTTTACCTTGTTAATATTTTCCCCTCTTTCAGTTTATGCGTCCTTGGGAAGCGCTTGTTACGAGATATACAAATATCAGATTGTAATAAGAACCCCGGCGGCCCGCTCTACAAACACTTCTGTCACACGAATAGGACAACGGTGTGCGACCCTTACTTTTTGACCAGCAATTTAACAGTTGTGCGGGGGATAAAAGGTCTCTCCAGTGGTGTGTTCTTCGGTAAGCACTCTTTTTTAACATCTCATGTCTCCATAACTAATTCTGGTCATATCGTGAAGGTTATTTATGTGTTAATTTTTTCAATTGAACGACTCCGAGTAAAATTAACTGAACCTATGTTGGAATATTTTCGCCAACGTGCGATAAAAATCAGCATAAAGGTGAAAATCTCATTACAGAGGGAAAAAGCCCATATGAGCACAATTTTCCCTCAAAGAGATGCACTGAATGGTGCAACACTAGTATCAGCCATTCAGGAAGGCAACTGTACACGCGTTTCGGCCTTCTTCGGCCGATCCTTAGTGCAGCGCAGCCCCCTGAATTTCCTGCTAAAATTTTTCTGTTTGTGTAAAATTAACTGCTGTGACAAGGATTTTATATGTGGTACAAAGAAAACGCATAATGAACCCCAAAAGTTCCAGTAATCTTTCCTTTTTACAACTGATGGGCTTGGAGGACACGCGAGATAAGTGCACTTTTTGCTTTTTCAAAACTTACGTTTAAAGTTTCAAACTTACATGGACATGGAGCCTTGTGTCGGAAAAGAAGTTCAAAGTCTTTCTTTGCTGCTTGAAAATTCGGTTTTAGTAGTGAATTTTTCACAGAATATAATTTAGGGCTAATTCAATTGAAATCATTAATATCTCGACGTTTTCAAAAACTTTAATCCTTCCACTTGTCTTTCAAGTTCCTCAATTGAACAGCTGAACAATCAACTGCTGTAACAAGAAAATTGTCTTTGTCGCAAAGAAAACTCAAAACGAACTCAAAACTGAAAACTTTCGTTTTCACAATCAAAATCTTACATGGGTGAATAATCCGCCCTTTAGACGCAAACATAATTTACCTCAGTACACAGATATACTTTCAAGGAAATTCTGTTACTGCAAACATACACCCGATCTTTATCGGTGAACCAACACATTTAGTTCATTGCAGATATCAAGATTCAAAGTCACAGTTCGAGGTCATTACACGAGGTTTCTCTTAAGAGCTATACTTATTATTTAGTGAAGCTCAAACATCGCCGCTCTTCTGATGTAAGACCGTATCTCAATTTCTACGTGGACTCTGTTCTTCGTATAACTCTTTGCTTTTTGGGGCTCATGTGGAAACAGAGGTTTGCCCTATAACGTCAAAAGAGCGACGACATTAGGTACGTAATATCGAGAAACATTGAGGAATTTCAATTCTCAATTCACATTATTTGCGTGGACCTAACAGGTGTCTCTATCTATTCTGCAAGAATGATATGTACTAATTGATCATTTCCACAAAACCTCTTCGTATTGACCTGATAAAAATGTCTTTAGCACCATTCAGTGAATATTTTCTTCATTTTTTCTCACATTCTGATAATTTTGCTCACGTGTTGCAGAGAATATTTTTGATAAGTTTTTGACGGAAGGTGACGCAATTGCGAGGAGCAAAGCCGTAGAAGAAATATCTGTGCCTAAAGGGAGTCCGCTACCTCTGGTTTTTGCGGACATAACCACCTCATTCACTTTTCTAATAGGACTCTTCTTCCCGTCTGTTACCGGTACGTACCGATCTGTCACAGTAATTCCAATCCTCTTCCTATAGCCGTTTTTCTTTTTTCTCGTCCTCTTATTTATTTTGTTTTCGTTTAAAAAGTATTTCATTCTATTTATACACATACATGAGTCGCTTTTATAGCGCTATTTCATTTTATTTCATTCTATTTCTCATTTATTATTATTTTACAAAGCCTGTGTACTATTTATGACTATGCGATTGAGTTTATTGTAATTAAAGTAGCAAACATCAGTTTATTAAGGGTGTCTAGCATCAGAATTTTCCCGATTCTACCAGGGAATGAGGTCAACCAGGATTTAATCCCGATTTCATCAAGATCTGAGAAAAGTCGGCCGTCCGATCGGATTTTTTTATGCTTTCGCATGCGCTAATGCAGAAATTTTGATTTTCCTCCGCAAAAAATTAGGATTTGATCAGGATTTAGAAAACTAATGAAATCAGGATGTAGCAGTCAAAAATCAGGAAAAATCAGGATTTCCCAAAATGGAAAAAACTACACACCCTCTTATTGGAACAAGGTGAAGTGTAACAAGCTATTGAAAAATGTATTGTATATTTATTGAAATTATGAAGATAATCTAGTTTTTGGAAATCGTATAACTTCACTCGAAATAATAGTATTTGATAAATCTTATTGTTAGTGTGGATGGATTTAAAATAGTTTTCAATCATAATGTGGGTTTGCAGGTATTATGGCTGGCTCCAACAGATCTGGGGACCTCGCTGACGCTCAAAAATCTATCCCGATTGGAACAATATGTGCCATCCTTACCACGTCCTCTGTATACCTGTCATGTGTTCTCCTTTTCGCCGGCACTGTTGACGGCCTTCTCCTCAGGGACAAGTAAGTACAATAAATGGATTATCTTACCTCTCCCTCAGCCGAGCTTTTGCTCTGGAATTCTTGCATGATATATTACACTTGAAAAAAAAAAAAATAATAAAATGAATTTGAGAGCCTTGCGTTCTCTGAAATATCGGAAGTTGATAAGGAATATCCATCCGTCAGTTACTTCAAATACCTTTTGAACGCGAAGTCACTACTCAGATGACAATCAACAACGGCACTTGGATGCAACTATTCGTGTTCAACGATTGTCGGGGTTGCCTGCACAAAAATTGAAGGCGCGCTGGCTATCCACGCGCTGCATCTTGAACGAGCTTTTATCTTATGTCAGGACTTTTATGCTACCGTGCTTAGGAGGAACGTCGCATAAGCCTTAGAACGTTGCCAAATTTTCTTTGATAAAATTCCTTTTCTCAGGGAAATCTGTAAATATCTTTCCTCCAGTATTTCGGAGCATTTTATTCGCGATCAGGTCTTAATTATCTGAAAATTCCAAGAGAAGATATTCATAATTTCCCTGAAAAATAAACATTTTATCGGAGGAATGTAGCAATTCTTGAATTTTCATACAGCTTTTTACCTCAACGCAGCAGTATAGGAGCGAAAAGAACTTTAAAAAGTAAACTTTAGTACTGAGCTGAATTAATTATACCTACCTAACTGATATTTAGTGAGGTAAAGTTGCTCCAAAAATATAACATGATCATGTAAACTGTGCTTGTCGTGCATAACACTTAAGCCTCTTTTTCTTCTTTTTTTTGTAAGTTAATATTTATTAACCTCCGTTCTGCGAAATTACAATACTTACATTATTGTATTACTTACATGTCCTTAAGATTGGAAGTTGTCACCTTTCCGGCCAAAATGTCACATGCGCCATGCGCCGTTTCAAAATTTCCACTGCCATTTTATTTTTCCACAGAGAAATTGTTGGTTGAATCTGTCTGAAAAGTTCACTGAATTTAATCGACAGCACGAAGAAAATTCAATGACACTGTGAAAAAAATAAAATGGCGGCGGAAATTTTGAAATGTCGCATGGCGCTTTTAACACTTTGGCCGGAAGGTGACGTAATGCCTCCTGTACAGAAAAGAAAACACCATTTAAAACATCTTTAAAACACACACGGTATATTGATTCGTTCGTTTTGTTTTTCCTGCTCAGATTCGGTCAAAGTATCGGTGGACGCTTGGTGGTGGCCAACATCGCGTGGCCGAACGAATGGGTCATCCTCGTCGGATCATTCCTCTCGACGCTCGGTGCCGGCTTGCAAAGTTTGACTGGTGCGCCACGCTTGTTGCAGGTAATAATTCGATTAATCTTTGTGTCTTTCCATCTCGCTCTGTTGCATTCCGTATATTCATAAAGGGGAAAGTGAATATTACCACTCTCGTTGAAAGGAATTCCATTCCGTGCGGCTCGGATACGAGATAGTCTAGTGTTCCTCGACCGATTTTGTGATTTCAAGTTCATTTGAAGGATTCAGGAAACTCAAAATCGGCCTTTTGGTCTTTTTGTTCTGTTTTTTGTTCTTCTTTTTTAACTCTAGAGTTAGTTTTTTGTTAAAAATAACACATTAATTTTCTCGACCGAATTTTTTACCCAAAAATGCTCCGGAGGGTTTTTGGTGTTTTCTCTGTCGCGGTCGTCAGGAATGCGCGCGAGCAATGAATGTAACTATATTTTGCATCAAGGAACTACTATTTCTCGCCCACACACGAAAGCACCTATCTGCTAAGGGTACCAAATTAATAACACATGGACTGTCTCCAAAATGAGCCAGTAACACTGCCGTGCTAAGGAAGAACGCCGTATGAACATTCGAGAGTTGCCAAATTTCCCTTGATAAAAACCTGTATTTTTTACAAAATTCATGCATATTTATCCTTGAAATTTTCAGATACTTTAGATTAAATTGTGTACACAACTGTCGGAAAATTCGAGACAATAATATTCACAATTTTCTCAGTAATTTCGGTTTTTATAAGAGGAAACTTGGCAACGCCTGAAGGCTTATACGGCGTTCTTCCTTAGCACGGCGGAATAGTAGTTTCTCCTCAAAAAATGTGGTCCAGTTGGAGACGAGTTGACGAATTCATTAGGATTGTTCGACGGAGGATGAAGTGAAGAGTAAATCGTAACCGAGATGAGCGAAAGGCTCCCCGTTATTATCGTCCCTCTTCCGTCGTGAGATCGTATCTCAATTTTTATGTGAGCCCTCTCGTCCATATAATGCCATGTTTTCCGGGGCTCATATGGAAATAGAGATACGCCCTTCCGTACGTCGGAGGAGCGACGATATTTATGGCGCGACATCGATTTTCGTCAGTCTCTCTTCGTTCCGCCTGGATGCATCCGATATTGACAAAGACGGGAGATGAAGCTCGATTTCAAGAAGTGCTCCTGTTCAGAGTTGCCAATTTTGCTGCTTTACTTGAATATGTTTCCTGCGGAAAAACTCGGCGACTTCGGTAATTATTGCAAAGATGCTCGATCAGGAGATTGAGGAGGATCGCGATCGCTCTCGATCGAAATCAATTTGAATTTTTTTTACTAGCATCGGATATAACTTCAAATCTGAAATGGTAATAGATCATATTCGATACATCAAACGGGTGAAATTGTATCGATATCGATTGGTTCAAAACATAAACATAGCCTCAAAAGTAAATTAAGAAATCTGAGAGAACGGGTCTTTTGTAACAGATTTTTTATTCTTTTGAGTACCAAATGCCAATGCAAAGTGAAATTGTCAGAAAATTTCTCATTTTCAGCTTTTTCAACTTATATGTAAATCTTTACAGTTTGGTTTGAGGCTATGTTGTATTGTTTTGAACCAAACGATACATCGAACCGTTATCGATTACGGTCTTTAATTTCCAAGTCAAAATTTTTTGGAGCCTCCTGTATCTCTTCCAAAAATTGATCTGATGCGCAAAACTCCCCAACTTGCCCGGGAATCTAGGTGTCTCACTGTATATTGGATTATCTCTTTTAATGTTCCAAAGAAAAAAAAAAAGAAAAAAATTGCACGCTAATTCTACACAAATTGGGTTTTTTTTAGCGTGAGGCAGGCAGAAATTTCGAATTGATAGTCATATGTAAAACGTCATTTCTTTCTAATTTGAATTTTTGCGAAAATATGGAAACTTTTATCATCTGATGTTTTACGTGAAAATTTTTAGGAAAAAACATTTATCCCTTTACTGCCTTGTCCATAAGTCCATTTGGCAACAATGCTCTGTCCTCCCGCGCGTCGCTCTGGAGCAGATAATCCCCGGGAGGAAAAGATTTGTTATTAATATCAGCTCAACTGTAGCTCTGTGCTCTGCGGCAACGATGAAAACTTTCGATTTTTTTCCCTAAACGAACGTACCTAGTCTCTCATTCATTTCACTCATTTTCGCCACTTTTCCTCTCCAGAGAGAAAGCTCTTGCAATTAAAATATTCTTAGTAAGAGCTAAGATCCGTCAATTTTTACCAGCTGAATTTCCAAAAATGTTGACCAGAATGAGTTTATTCTTTAAAATTTTAAATGGAGGAGGAGTTGCCCTGAATGACGGCTTTTTTCACTGACCTGATTTATAAATTTATCCTTAATTTACTCATTTCTTTTTTTGAATTTGATTAAACACTCAAACCACCATATATTCGTCAATGACGACGTATGAATGCCATGAGTGACCGATTTCCTTATCACTAGCGGAAAAAATTGAAGGCGCTCTGTGCTTTTTCAATGGCCATGTAGGATGCAACTATTCGCGTTCTTGGGATGCCCGTGTTGCATACCCACGAAATTGCAGGCGGTTTGGTTTTATCAGGTACAACGTATGGCTGCGGTTGGTAGTTCTCAAGGGGTTCTTCGTTGCATTTACAATGAGCAATCGTTTTTACCATGAAATAAATTAACCTTTGAGTTCGAATGAGCAGTGTTGCATCATGGCAGCGTTGCCAAATGGTGCAATACGCAAATACGAAATACGCACGCGCCTCTAGCAAGCAAGTGTATTTAGGGTACCTGTATACGGGTGAGTATTAATTGCTATCTCTGTGCCACTCTCTGATTGGTTCATCAGTTTTAAGATATCATGGAGCTCCAAAGTTGGAAACAAACCCGACCCAGAGGAACACGTACTATCGGCTGAGAAATGAACGATGATCACACTCAAAGCTTAGTTTTTGGCAAAAATGTTCATCAAAGTTCGATCCGAACTCAATTCAGAAGTTGGATTTAAAAAAATTTCTATCACACCCAAAATCACGTCTAGAACTTTGTAGAACTTTCCCGCCATCTTGTCTGTTTAAATTGGGCCAAATTAGGAGCGAAGGGGCAGGGGCTTGTTTACATTGGTCCAACCGGTCCAACTTTGGGGCACCATGATAACCGACCAATCAGAGAGCGGCACACTTTTTTTGTAGTAAAAAGATTGAGATGGCAATTCTCTCCCGTATACAGAGGTGTATCTGGCGCTTCTATCCGGCCTTGTCCATCCATGTTTGAAGAGTTGAAGACTAATGTCTTTTGATGTTTCCCTAGACAATTTTTGCTTTTACCTTTTCTTCCGCCTGATCTCCTGGTTATTTTCCTTTTTTAAACGACGATGTCCATTTTGGTATCTGAGTAACCCATCATCAGGTCTTCTTATCACTTCGTGATTTCTACTTTCGTGGTTTCTTTCTCTGATTGTCTTTTGCTTTGTTTGGGTTTCAGGCGATCGCGAAGGACGAGATCATCCCGTTCCTGGCTCCGTTCGCCAAGTCGTCGTCGCGGGGCGAGCCGACGCGCGCCCTCCTGTTCACGCTCTTCATCTGCCAGTGCGGGATCCTGCTCGGGAACGTGGACTACCTGGCGCCGCTC
This sequence comes from Bemisia tabaci, assembly GCF_001854935.1. NCBI lineage: Eukaryota > Metazoa > Arthropoda > Insecta > Hemiptera > Aleyrodidae > Bemisia > Bemisia tabaci. The sequence continues at coordinate 460,105 of NW_017547236.1, forward strand.
CTGTCCATGTTCTTCTTGATGTGCTACGGATTCGTCAACCTCGCCTGCGCCCTCCAGACCCTCCTCCGCACCCCCAACTGGAGGCCTCGCTTCCGCTTCTACCATTGGTGAGTTTCCGCTTTCTCACATGACCATAGAGTACATAGAGTCGTAATGTAAATGGGAGAGCCGGCGCCATGTTCTGCTCGACGAGTTCCGAGCCCGGTTTGCGCCGAGTTCGGGTCACTTTTTCGATACATGTTCGATCCAAAATGGCGGTATGGAATACGTGGTGATTCCTATCTTCTTTGTTTACATCGGATGGCCGGGTACCCGTGTATCGCAAACAATCGATTATGTATCGAAAAAGTGACCCGGCGTCACACAGGAGTCTCGGAATTCGGGACCTGGAAAATGCTTAAAAGCGGCGCCAGCTCACCCACTTACATTACGCCTTTATACTCAACGGTCCCAACACCCAATACTGCCATGCTGAAGAGAACGCCGCACAATGGAACGAGCTAATAGAAGAGGTCGGACATGAATTTTTTTTCAAAGTTTGATGTTTTTATAGTCACAAATTCATTTTCAAGGGGTGTTTCTGAAATGAATTTTCATGAAAAACTCATTAGAGCCATTCTTCAATTTTTTGTTTTATATTTTCGAAAAAATATACGCTTTTAAAGTTTTCAAAGTTTGTCCAACTACTCCTATCAGCTCCGTCCAGTGTGCACCGCTTGAACTTTCAAAAGTTGCCGAATTTCCCATTTTAAGAAATTTGTTTTGGAAGTAAGTTATGCAAATTTTTCCTCGATATTTTTCGATATTTTAGGTGTGTACTTTCAGATATTTAAGATTAAATTGTGAAAAAAAATTTCAGAAATATTTGAAGAAAAATATTCACAATTTTCCAAGTAAATCAATTTTCTATCGAAGGAAATATGGCAACGTCTGAGGGCTTACACAGTTTTTCCATGCCTCAGATATTACGAACTATCGAAAGTTTTTCATCGTCGTCAAATAAGCCTTGAGCGCAGCAAGTATTGACGAGTCATTTGCAAGTCATTTGACCGTTTTGACCGTTTTAGCTGTAGTTCACTCTGCCATGTTCCTCATCTAAAGAACGGAACCGGCAACGAACCATCACTCCATGTGGGTGAATCAGAGGTTATGTTTGTGTTTACACACAAAAAGTAAGTCCTTGTGAGCTATTTGCAGCTACGTATCTCTTATCACTCCGAATTTTGATCACAGTCATTAATTAATTTCATTAAAAATTATGGATTGGCATCCAGCTTTTGCAATATTTATCAGTCCATCAGTGATTTCACACCTAATGATAGGAAATAAACTGTTTCGGTGGTGTTTGAACTATGCCTCAAGTTCCAGTCTGTTGTCGGTTGGTTGAAGTTTTTTCTCTAGCAGTTAGGGTAGGTATTTGGGGCTTAGATCTGTGATATATTTATAATAAACCTTCGTTTCTCAAAAAAGAAGTCCACGCTCTTAAACATTAGAATTTATCCTTCCCAGCTGTCAATATACCTAGCGATTCTTCAATCAGATATTATGATTGTGCAAGTAAGAAAATGAATAAGTTTTTTTCAATAGAATCACACAGGGTATACCGATCTTCAAATCAATATTTTTTCCAGGCAACTTCTGTCCAATTCCTCCCTTCTCAGTCATCTTTGTGAAAACTCTTAAGGTATAGAATAATGAATTTGGTGAAAGAAAATTCAAAACACTGTTCCGAAGATCACTATTCAGACGACCCTCTCTGACCCTACCTATTCATCTCAAATATGTGTTTAAGAGGCTAGCCAGGTATGGTAGGAGCTCCGAAATGTACGCACGTAATTTATTCTAATTGAAGTTGATAAAAATACTCAACCATAAAAAAAAAATGTTTTACCCCTCAGCTCTATAAGGCATGAACTAAATACATATATCTTATGTTACAGGTCGTTATCTTTCATCGGACTGAGTTTATGTATCGCTGTGATGTTCATGTCCAGTTGGTATTATGCTTTGGTGGCCATGGGAATGGCTGGCATTATTTACAAATACATCGAATACAGAGGGTAAGGCAATGATTCAACTCTTTACAAATGATGTATCTTTGAATTTGGCAAGCTCCCAAACTCCTACCGCATCAATAACTATGCAAGAACTCTTTCTGGTAATTGTCAATATTATGAAGGCTAGGATATCGTGCTTTTGCAAAGTAAATTCATTCCATACAATACTTAGGTAAGCTGCAAAGTCATCAGAAAGACACCAATTGCCAGTTAAAAGTTGCCAGTTGCCACTTGGCCAAGGTACACTCTACTACAGGTATGGACTAACGGGGTGCCGAAGTGGCAGCGCTGAGAAAATCGGCAATCGAGTGACGTATGAAGTCGTACCGTCCATTTGCCGCGCAGGTCTTCGCAGTCGTACTCTCGATGCTGTCAAATCTACGCGTTTTGACGACTTTCTAAAATTCCATTTGTCCATACCTGTAATAGAGTGTACCTTGCCACTTGGCAGTGTTGCATTAACGCTTCACCCCAAAATTGTAGGAGCCATTTTGCTGACAAGTTTGATTTACAGAATTCTTGAGATTTTAGAATATTTCATGAAGATTTTGGCAAGGAGTAAGGCTGCAGCTGATATTAGGGACACATACATTTTTAGCTTCAGTTTTCTCAGTACCTCATATTATTAGGGGTATTGTACAATTTTCATTTGATCAAAGTTAGAGCTACTTAATTCACAACAATTGATTACCATTTCAGTTGTTTTATCCATTCTAGTCATCAGTTTCATTTTATATTTAAATCAATTCATGCATAAAGACACAAAGTAGGTAGCCTTAAGAAATCCCAAGGCAACATATTTTTTATCAAAATTTATAATAACATGAAAATAAAAATAATAATGACCAAAGAACTTCGTCTGCAAAATTATTGATTTATAAAACTCAAGGATCAGATTTTTATGAAGATTCCCTTAATGAATTTAATTGAAAAAGAAAGTCTTGCCTTTACTTGCTTTGTTGTTTACTACAAATTGTTGTTGTGGATGAACATAGCGTGTAAAGGCAAGACTTTCTTTTTCAATTTAAATCATTAAGTAACATGCAAAATGCTGTAACTTACTTGTTGCCTTAATATGTCAAAAAACTCCCGTTTTTCAACTATGCTCATGGTTTTGCAGAGCGGAGAAGGAATGGGGTGACGGTATCAGAGGATTGTCCCTCTCGGCTGCCCGATTTGCCCTCTTGAGACTGGAAGAAGGTCAGCCTCACACCAAAAACTGGCGACCGCAGATTCTCGTTCTTACTAAATTGAACCAAGACTACTCTCCCAAGTACAGAAAATTGATTACGTTCACCTCTCAACTCAAAGCTGGTACGTTTTGGTAATTTATTGCTCAAGTTTATTTTGAAATTAAGAATCATTATTTGGACGAATTAGTCAGGAGATCAGTCTTATCAGGAAATTTTTTAAATTTCTTTCAAGGATGTAAGTTATAGCAGTGTTATACATTTGAATTTTCCTGGAATCTGGAGAAAAAACTTACTGTTTTTTCTAGCTGCAACTTTGGATCACAAATACTGAAAATCGAAAAAATTTACAATAATTAATAAATGTATCCAATGTTCAAAATTTCACAAAAAGATCAGGCTTTCCAAGATTTTTACACTCTCTCAAATTTGATCTGGTGTCCAAGATTGTGCTTCAACTCATTTTCTGCATTCTCAAATTCTTAGTGCTGTTCAATATGCTGGCCTGCAGAAAATTCCACAATAACCTCTGAGTTTTTATTCTTTATTTTTGGACAAAAACTGACAAATGACTAGTTTACTTAAATGAGTATTTCAACGCTGAAAACATTTGGCAGTAAAAAGAAAATTGCTGAATCATTTCTCTTCAAACATCTTACTTAGATCAAAGCAGCAACTCTTGCCAAGCTTGGTACAATTCAACCTTTTTTAAAGCAAAAATCCTCCGACTGAAAGTAAGGGTAATGAGGCACACTACTTAGACTCTAGATTATCTAGATACAAAATTACTCGAACTCTAGTTCATCTAGATTGATCAGACAAGTGTGTTTAATCAAATGTGCACGTTGAACAATCAACTAGGACAGATCCATTTAGGACCTTATTGGGCAGGTACTATTTTGGTTGAAATTTTTAGCTATTTTTAAATTATTCGAAGTTTTTGCTATCTGGATCAGTCCAGTCCAAATTAATCTCAATAACCGGGAGTCTAGTGTACCTATTCATCCCACGAGAAAAACGAAACAAGGAAAAAGGTAATGTGTCTGGAATCCATTTTTGACAATTGTCTGTATTTTACAGGCAAAGGGCTTTGTGTCTGTGCTGGTGTGATCCCAGGTGAATACACCAAAAATGCTAGCGAAGCTCTATCAGCCAAGGATAGTCTCCGCAAAGTCATGGGCGAAGAAAAACTGAAAGGCTTTGTGGAAGTGCTGGTTGCACACAATGTCGTTGAAGGCATCAGTCATCTGTAAGTCAATTTTTTTGGTTTTTGCAATTCTAATTTTCTTGACAGAACTGGTTATTATACGGTTAAGTGTTCCTGAATTATTAACACTAAACAAGTCCGAGTTTGATTAAGATATTTACGAACCTAAGAACTGAATGAATCATTTATTTGATACTTGAAAGAGGTACCTAATTTAAAGAAAGTTTTTTTTTCATCCACTTTAAAAAAATCAAAGTAAACTGAGCGCCCCAAACTTTACACTTTAATCGCCAAAAAGTGTAGGTAATAATTTTTTAACAAGCTGATTGTTAAAATTTGTAAGAAATCAATCACGTCCATCAAATAACTTTTGTAATCTTACATTGAGTTTTATTAAAAAAATATTTTTTTTCAATTTTTAAGTTTTAAAGTGAGCGTAGTGAACATTAACTTTTCAAGTGAACTTTGACTAAAACTCTTGCCTACTAACTAGGTGAGATTGGTGAGGTATATTTACTGTCTACAGTGAAAAATAAACCTTAATTCAACGTAATTATGCAAAAAGGAACTATGTTGCACATAAACCCTATGAACATAGTTTCTTTAAACATAAATATGTCTAGGCATTAAAAAAATAGTCAAAGGTTTAACAGAAAGGCACCAAGTTACGTCCAGATAAAATTGAGAAAAAGAGGTTTGATTTCTTTCTCTGTGAGACTCTATGTTGGAAATAAAATTCAGTGCCCGTTTTCACTTTCAAAACATCTTCTTTTAACTTTGAATTCTTACAAGGAGAAAGTGTGATGCCCATTAGCTTGAAACAACTCGCAACTCATTTTTTTGATAAAATGTGACTCGATTCCTTTTTGTTCAATTCAGTCAATTTTTGCCACCTCACAATAGGTAACATAGCAAATTTTTCATTTCAGGATTCAGTCATCTGGACTTGGTGGATTAAAGCCAAATACAGTTATCCTTGGGTGGCCGTACAGTTGGCGTCAGAAAGAAGGAGCTCCCACATGGCACTTGTTCTTACAAACGGTTCGCAATGTTGCCACTGCTCGCATGGCTCTCCTCGTACCAAAAGGAATCAACTTTTTCCCGGACGCCAACATCAAAGTAGGAGTTTACTTTCCCAGATAATTTTTTTACCCTAGCTTTAATTCTGTTAATTTTACAAGGTGTGTTCCTGAAGTATCTGAGCTGGTCTTTGTGTACTGTACAGAGAAAAAATTGGTTCTTTTGAAAAAGTTTAAGGTAATTAGGGAGTCGATGGAAGTCTCTCATCAAGCTTTTGCACTTAATTTTGCCAAATCTGTATGTTCTCATCCATCCTCTTGTTCAAAATTTCATTCACCATTTGCCTAAATCAAGTATTTTGATGGTTTTATGTGTGGTTCATTTACCTTGTATTGTTCAAAATTTCTTTAGGTGGCGTACATTACAATGATTTTTTCCTAAAGGTCAATGTTCTCTATGTTAATGCTAAAGGAATCGGGCACTATTCATCCATCATGTTCTCAGCTATTCTTTGCGATGAATCTACGCAGATTTTAGATGCCTTTATCTGTTGGTGATTTTGCAAATTTCAGGCGCTTGTCATTGTATGAAGACCTCATTTTTTCAGCCAAACTCAGCAGCAACTGAAACATCTCAACAGCTTGAGTTGTATTTTTTTTATTGTCATTAGCTTACAGAAAAATTATAAGAAGCAACTTCTCGTTGCATTAAATCATGCATCCTTCATGGAGTGAGTAAGTCATCACATCCAAAAATTTTATAGTCTAAAATTTTCTTTGCCTGACCTCTACTGTTCAAAGCACAGACGCTGTAACTCTATTCTAGATTTGGCAACATTTGTTCTGCGCAAATTTCTCTTGAACTCAAAAGCACTGTGTCTGAGACTTCCTATTCTAGGCTTCATTCTTGGTTATTTTAGATCGGGCGAAGTCAAAGTTTGCAGGGACAACCTCTAAGCCTCCTAAAGCCTCACAGATGGGGTAACGTACAAACCGTAGACTTGATAAATCTATAAGTAGACGAATCTTTTCTGAATCAACAAGGCACTTAGGAGCTTCAGGACCGTCAGATTCTGATTTCTTGTGGTTGATTACCCACGAATACTCCTTTTTACCAGACCGTTTTGTCAGTTTAGCAAATTTTCACTTTATTGAGGGGGGGGCTTTGTCTTCCAACCTCAGGGGTCAGTATTTTGGACAGGAAAAGGAACTATTTTGGACTTTTTGGCGTTGATTTAGGCTAACATTTTTCAAACTTTCTGATTTAAATCAAAAACTTTAAAAATTGTGACAAGAAGTGCAAAGGGTACCATCGGGAACTTCAAAATAATGAAATTCGACTTCCTCGGGGTCCATTCTCTATTCGCTCTCAAGGTCTTAGACCTAAAATAATCAAGATAAAAGCCTTGCATGTGTGCTCTGAGACACCCTGGATCTGATCAATTTGTGCTTCATTTTTTAGGCTTTCAACAGAATGAATTAGTCATTCTAAAAGTGTAAAGGGTGAATGTTGTTTACTTTTCTCGGAACAATGCATTTGTGTCAGGGAAATTTTACAGGATGTTGAATGATGTTCAGTGGTCTTGCTTTGAACAGTAGGGCTTTTTATACCATCATTTGAAACTTATATCTAACCATTGCAGCATCTAGCACCATACTCACGCTATAACCAAGCTAAGAACATGGAAAATCACCGTTTGAAAACAACATTTTTCATCAAGAACACCAGTATACATAATCATGTCTAATTTGCTGTAGCTTTTTACCATTCATATCTCACTGTATTATTGTCTACCTTCCTTGTAAATTTTCACAATTATCATAAATTTTCCAGCTCAGATACTTTTAAAACACACCTTGTAAAATTATTCAATTTCAAATATCATAACTGAACAACTACACTTTTTTCTCTGTTCCAAATCTCTTTGCTTTCAAGACTGCGTAAGTAGTGTCATCATCATACCACCATGAACAACAATCTGTACAACGGTGTTCTTCAGTTTCGTCCTTAAACAGTTTACCATCCTACTCAGTACTGTTTTTCAGTGTGGGAGTATCTAAAAAAGTGTGATTTGCATTCCGAAAAGCATCATTTCTCGCTTGAAGTCTCAATACTTCTCATTCCTCACTCTTATCTGATATAGATTTTTAACATTTATGACAATGAAACCCTAAGATTTATATTAAATTATTTTGTTCACCAACATTTCACAGGTGAAACTGCTGGAACGCGTATCTTGGTTGTGATGTTTCAAAATCTCTGCTCCTATTTTATTTATTGAAAAGAGTGTGAACAAAAAAAATGGCTTGATATTGACTCAGAATATTATTAACACAGAGAGGGAAAATAAGCAAAGTGCTCTAGAAATTACTTTAAGTTTTATGTTCAGAAAATAAAGTGTGACAGAAACTCTGCAATGCAACACACCAAGCTACACATTTCCGCAGTTTTATCGTCAATTTGTGTCGCTGATCAAAGATACTTTTTCAAGGCATAAAGTTTTTATAAGTAACTAACATGAAAATTTTAAAATAAAAATTTGGGTATCTTTTCAAAGTTTATAGGTGTTAATATATTTTGGTGATAATCATGATGCATATGTTGGAAAAAACATTGATACCTATTTTGGTCATCTTTTAATGCATTGTTGTTCAAATGTCGAAGCTTTCATGATGAATTAAAGTGTATCAAATATGTGGTTCAACTAGTTGAAAATTACTTCATGGGGAAACATAGACTGATATTGAGCTCTTTTGGAATGCAAAGTAGCCACTTTTTTAAATTTTTTTTCGTGTAAACTTTCAACTGCCGTCCCTGCACTTCTCGTTAGTTTTTGTGTATTTGCACCATTTTATTTTCAAATTCATCCTGAATAAAACGCTAAATCATCCTCTCCTTTTTGAGAACAATTTTTCATAGAAATATGGATAAGACTGTTTTTGTAAACTGTTTACGGATGTGAACAGTTTTTCTTTTTTGGTTTTTTTTAGACTGTGGTGGGATATTTTTCTTGTATGGTAGCTTTTTTGTCAGATTTCTAAATTGGATTTGGCTAGACACAATTAAGTTTGAACAAGTAATCAGCTTTTGGTGTATATGGTAAAAGTTGGAAGATGTCATTTCAAAAGTGTCAGAATTCGAAAATGTGGATTAAGTCGTGGCCTTTTTTATCTAAGTATAGAAAACTATCAGATTGTGTTCCATTATAAAAAGTAATGAAAGTTATGTAAATTTATTTGTCTCCCCACTGTTGTTTTGTGGTAGATATACATTTTGAGAGTATTTTGGTAAATGTTTTGAGTAGTCTTTTTTTCTCGAGCTTTGTTTGTAAAAACTTAATCCACATTGTGCCTAAATTTTTTCTTTTAATGACTTAATTTTAAATATAAGTAGTTTTGGTTTGTGTTAATTTAATACTTAGACAAGTATGATCAGCTTTTAATACGAGCGATTGGATTATTTTACTTACAGATGGCTGGACACATTGACGTCTGGTGGATTGTTCACGATGGTGGACTTCTGATGTTGCTGCCGTTCTTGCTGAAGCAGCACAGAACTTGGCGAAACTGCAAGCTCCGTATCTTCACTGTAGCCCAAATGGAAGACAACTCAATCCAGATGAAGAAAGATCTGAAGATGTTCCTTTATCATCTCCGTATTGCTGCTGAAGTAGAGGTTGTAGAAATGGTAGGTGCTAGTTTTTTACAATCATCGTAAAATGTGGAAGCTTGATTTTCATACGCAGTTGAAATGATTAAGTAAGAAAAAAAACACTATAAATATGGCCCAAACTGTAAATAACAAGGTGGTGGAAGAGTGCTGGGTCCACACTGTTCTGCAGGGAAATCGAAGCCCAAAAGTCCCATGTACAGTATTTTCTCGCTATAACGACACTCATTGTAACGAAAATCTCTCTTTTGCTGAGGAATCGCCCGGTCCCTTGACGATTCGTTATAGCAGGACAGTACTGTATTTTCATTACAGGCTCAATAATTTGAAGCTGTCCTAACAGCCAACTTTTCACCAAAAGTTTCCATCGAGCTTTTTGCCTTCTTTTTTTTCTTTGAAGGAAAAGTTTAAGCAGGAGAGTACTGTATTTTCATTACAGGTTCAATAATTTGAACCTCTAACAGCCAACTTTTCACCATAAGTTTCCATAATCCTTTTTGCCTTCTTTTTTTTTCTTTGAAGGAAATTTTTTGTGCAATTGTATATCAAATTTATTCCCCGAAAATGAAGCAGTAATTATGAGACTTTCTTTCTGCGTCATAGTTTAATGTTTTCATTTTTTGTTTTTAGACGGACAGCGATATTTCAGCGTATACCTACGAACGAACCCTGATGATGGAGCAGAGAAGTCAAATGTTAAAAGAACTTAGGCTAAACAAACGTGAAGCACTAGGAATGGTAAGTCTCATTATATCTCCTCCTATGATTTGTGTTATCAGATGATCTTTGGCTGAGAGGCATCATGCACATTAAGAAGAGTTGTCTGTATCCGCAGGGAGTCAATCCATTTGTGCAAGGAAAATAACATTTAAATAAACGGCACAAGTTTCTCTCATGAAGGAGTTGATTTTTGTAGTCAGCTGTCAAAGAGCCTCAACTCACCATTGGTTTAATCAAAAATTTCAATCCTGCGTTCATGCCATGTTTTCCTTGAGCCTTTCCTCAATTTCTAAGATAGAGTGTGTGTCACTAGTACTAATGTGTGTATTTGTATTTGTGTCAATATTGAATCCATCTCAGAATTGTGTGAAGTCATCATCACTAAAAATATACCTGTGTTCTTCCAATTTCATAGTCTCTGCACTTGAGGGAAACTGAGAATAAAAGTCACGGACAAATATTGATTGAAGCACGTGTTCAGTTTTAGAGCTAAGGAAACAAACATACCTAACATGCTCAATTTACTTAAAGTGTGCTGTAATTTGTGGAAAATTCATGATTTTTAGACAGTTGCAGAACAAAATTAAAACTCAAGAATTTTTTTCTGCTGCAATCCATCAAAGTATTTCTACTGATGTTGATTTACCAGTCATTTTGATCCGAATAACGGTGGAAACAACAGCTCAAGCAAAACCTTTCGCCCCCAAAATTTAGATTTTTTATTTTGCGCTGGATGCTGTATCCATTATTGGTCTATGTGACGAAGTAATAACAGGTAGAGAACCTTTATTAGGAGAGTATTAAAGAGTACAGGAATCCGAAAATTCATCAGGTCATCAATGATGCCTCTGGGAGTAAGTTAGGACTCCAACAGGCAGCCAACTCATACTTATTTCAAATGACTTATTCTTATTACACACCAGTCCCTTCATATTAGAGTCCCTTTATACCCAGAGTTACGACAACTCACTTTTGGTTGGGCCAGGATTGGGCTAAAAGTGGCCTAAAAAAAAATCCAATTCTGATTGGTTCTCGCTCATGGAGGCCGAAACGAGTGCACCAAGATGGCGGTACCTCGTATGTGAACAAGAACAATGAAAATATCACCTAATTGTGGTTTATCAAGAGTAAATTGTTATTTCCATCGGTCCAAAATGAAAATAGATCAAGAAATTATTCACAAACCAATCTCATTTTCTTTTTAATTGATCAATTTGTTGATGTTGTTTTTTTTGTGTGACAGACATCGGATCAGGATTCCTGATCCTTATCCCTCAATATCGTTCGTTAGGGTGCACTAGTTTCGGCCTCCATGGCCAGCCAAGGTCGGCTGCCAGTCAGCTGATAATCGAGTTGTCGTTACTCTGGGTATAAAGGGACTCTACCTTCATATTACTACATACATATTAGAATCAAGATTATTTTGTGAAAGCCCAGCAAAATTATTTAAAACATTGTTTTGAATTGAATATTCACACTTCTCGGTCGTCATTTTTCATGAAATAACTTTGAGAAGGTTGGCTGCCTATCCGAGTTCAAAGATCGCAATCAAATAACAAGTCCATACTGACCTAATGAAGGTACTCAAGTGTCTGGCAATTAGGTTTAATGACTGTCTTATGATCTCACTAAACATTGACGATTGGCATTCTACCAGTGGGACAGTCATAAGAACATTTGCAGCGGTGGATTCTTTCAAACTTATGCAGCTTTGAGACATACATTTAAGAGCAAAATCATTTTATGTTTGTATTTTCATCTGCCATGATGTCATATGTATATGGAGTTACTTATGCTAGTTTCTATTTACTTTTCTTTGTGCCGCAAAAGGTGCAAAACATTGTCGATTTCAATGAAGTCCCGTCAGAGGAGAACATGCCACTGGTTGGTGACCATATTGTATTTTCTGTTCTCATGTTATTTTTTAGCAATCATCATCAAACAAACAAATTTTCTGCCTGAAATACTGCCTTGGTTTTTAAAATTTCTAAAGCAAAATGTTTAAAATGTTTGATATATTTGTTATAAGATGGTGCTAAAGGTTAAAAGATCTTTTTATGAAAATATCATAAGCAAGATCTTGATAAGGAGGAAACAGAAGATGACATTTTTTGATAACTTTTGTTTGCCATGTGCATTTGAATATAAGAAATTTAAAACAATAAGTAGCCAATCCAGTTTTTCTATTCATAAAAGTGGTGAAACGTCTCTTGACGTGGAATTTAAGGTTAGAAAAATTCAGGCAGAAAATACTCATACGCAGCTGGTCATCTCCACAATACTTCCAGGGTCAGCATATTAAGGCTTTTTGTCATTTCTTGAAAACATATAGTAAGGAATGTATCAGGTTTCTAATTAACCACCTTACCCCCAAATGAATCATGCTCAGAGTTAATTCAACTCGGAAGTTATGAAGTGAAAATGTCTCTGCAGCATGCTCCTACAAATGGGTAAAGTTGAATAATGCGTTTCTCAGATTGCGATGCTGGAAGTTTCTTGTTTCATTTTCCTGAAGGAAAACAAATGAACAGTTTCTGTCCAAATTATCAGTGAATTTTCTCCACTCACTCTAAAATAATTACACAAAATTGCAAGATAAACTTTCCAGTAGTTTTATATGAAGAAAATTAAACATAGGTAATCGTTGATTTTTAAATGTTACAATTGAGATCAGCAGTTTTCTCATTCAGCCATCATTACCAAGTTTGTCTCTAGTTTTCTAAGCATCATCTTGAGAAGATACTGAAAGACGTTCAATCAGTAAAAAAGACATCTAAGAAACCACTTTATTAATCTCCGGTAAATTTTTCGTTAATTTGATCAAAATCTATGCTCAACAACAAAATCTCACCATCGAAAAACGCTGATTCAAAAAGAAAGCAAATGACACAGTACTTCTGCTTTGTCATTAGGCTTTATGTTGTTTTTACTTAGTTAGTAAAGAAGTGACATTGCCTTATATCAATCTGGCCGAGACTCATCATTACTGTCATTACATCTGTTTTTTATTTTTCATCCTTTTTTTGAATATCCATGTTGAATGTTGACTGTACATACTTGAAACCTTTTAGTTTTATGCATGAGTGTTCACTCCAGAGTAGCAACGGCTAAGTGTCTGCTGGAGCTAACTTTAGTGTTGCTCTACTCCAACCTGCCTTGCACGTACTCATTAGGAAGAGAGTATGTATCCTACTCGCTCTTCAGCCCTAAAAATCAAAAGAAATTGGCACAAAAATGCAATCTCCAATCCATTGTGCAAAGCAATCTTATCTTGTCATAAGACCTTGGACTGCCGTATCACATTTGAACATCTACATGTTAAATTATTTCACAGAACACCTTCCTTCTTTGTGTCTTTATCATAAAAAACTGTACCTACAAGACTTTTCTTAACAAATTAGCGATTGAGGACTTGGGTGCCATGAGGTTTTTGCTCGGTTTCAGTGTTCGAGAATTTCTCTTTACATTTTTACCATTTATTGTTAACAGGAAAAAAAAATGCCTGTAGAGAGATGGAAATTTGACTGATTCTTCTTCATTAAATTAGATTTTTAGCGTAAATCTCTTTAATGATCCAATAGTGTCTGCTGAAAAGAAAAAAAATTGCGTGTAGAGATTCTGAAAAGCTGTAAAACTGACATGCCTTTTGGCACCGGAATCCTCAATTTAGAAATGATCACTCTATATGTATGTTGTGGACATCCCTCATTTTCTGTAACCTGTTCGAGAGGAAGATGAATGCTACTTTTATGGTACCCACTTACCTTGAGATATTTCGTTGTCTGCTGCAAGGAGGAACGTTTCTGGCCTGCACTATTTCAGTATGTATACAAATATTTTATTTTTTCATAGGAGAACCATTGCAAGAATTTGATGGAGAATTTAAGTGTCTTTTTTCATGAGTGTAAAGAAAAATTACTGGAAATAAAACATAACATTCAATAGTCAAATTCATGTAGTGGTTCTTCCATAAATAAATAAAATGTTCGTTTGAAACAGTGAAACAGCGCCATCGAGGTACGTTTCTTCTCACAGGAGACAACAATTAGGATAATGAGCAGCTCAATATTAATATGCGTGGAAAAGACCAGCTGAGTCAATTATTAGGGACTCTGGAATACTAACGGATATTGAATTTCTAAATCGGGCCAGTATTGACAAAGAGGTTTTTTTCTAACAGTACACATTTATCTAGTTCTACAAAAGTGAAACAGAAATCCTGTTCTTCTCTTCCAAGTTGTGTTTCTTTATGTTTGTTATTCAAGTGATTATTTCTCCTCCTTTGCAAAAGTGGTTGTAAATTTGCTGGTATGGATCATGAATTTAACAGTAAATACATCAGTACGGTCCACAGTTTTCCTTTAACACCCCAAAAATCTTTGGATGAATTTAAATGGCGAGTTAATATAAAAACTATTTCGAACCTGCTCCTCTTACCTTGAAGGAAAACCTGCCTCTTATTTTGTACAAAGTGCAGTTTTTAACTGTAGATCTCATCAATGTTTCTTAGCCTTTTAGATCATTTTAATTTGGTCTATATTGAATTGATCAATTGGTAGGTAGATTATTGAAACCTTTTAATTCACGCCGACAAAGCTACGAAGAGTCATTTCATTCATATCATCATCATGCCTGCCACTCTTCACCGTTCATCATCATCATTTCATTGAATGTCTCATGTCTTGAATGTCACATTTAGCCCTCACAGTTGATCCTATCACTCTAGGATATCTTATTCTGCATGATCATCAGCAAAGTTCCCTCTAACTGTTTTGGCACCTACTAGCATTCTAGCCAGTTTTGTTTCATTTTGTGCTGGAGACAAATTATTCTGCCGCAAATCTAATGCCTTGCACATCAAACAGCGCTTGTTTGTTGGGAACATTATTTTGTCTGATTTTTGTGTACCTGAAAGGTATCGCAGATGTATAAAGGCAACTAAATTAAGGGAAAGAGATATTTGTTAAATGTTATTGGTTAGGCCAGCTAAATTTTCTGATGTGTATACAATAGCCAGCATCCATAAACTTAGTTCAGTTTCCTGTAATATCACCATTCACCAAAATTTTTTTGAATTTTATCAATTTCAAATTATTCAGCTCTTTATACACGTATCTCAAGCTCTGTTCAATGCAAATCATCTGCACTGATCATTTAATGTTAAATTATTGTTTAGTTGGGAGGGAATTATTCACAGTGTTAAATAAGTATGTACCTACTGGTAGAATTTAAAGAGAAGCTAAGTTTTTGTCATGAAATGAGTATTATTGTGACTTTAAATAGGTGCCTGACTAGGCGTCAGGTGAGAGAAAATTAATTTTGAAGAATGATAAGAAAATCAATCATGTAGCAAAAGCAGAATAAGTCAAACATAAGTTGGCGTACAGCCAACCAGAAATGAATGCTTTTCTTGAAGCGACTGTAAATCATTTGCTGAGTAGATCAAGGGCATTAAAATTTTTTGCACATTGAATCATAAGTTCACATTCTATTCAAATTCAATTAATATCAAATTCTCCAAAATTTAACCCAGTGTCATGAGTCTTTTAGTACCCCTGCCGCTTTGTATGTCTCCTAAGCTCTAACTCTCCTCATTTTGTTTCAAGGTCCAATCAATTCTTGACCACCATCACCATGATGTCAAAACTGCCAGTAAAGTGCGCTTCCAAGAGCCAGCATCAAACGAGGATGAGGATGAAGATAGTCCTTATGCAAATGTAATCTTTTCATTTTCATCTCATTTTCCCCAAACCTACAACCCAACTAATATGAGAAATTTCTCTTTTGTATTTTACTTCAATAGGCAGTAATTCAATAAGAGATTTCTTCAATGAGTTGCAGTACCAATCAACAGTAACCTTGCTGATTTTCTAACGTACCTAATTTAGCAGTATACTTCATCGCATGCCTGTCATCTTCCCACTCTGCTTGGAAGTCCCTGGCTGGAGCTAATATTAGGATGCTTTTATTTTTCTGAAGCTAGGCAGTGAGCCAGTTTAGATCACAGTTAGATTGGTTTGTAGTTAGCCATTCTCTATAGTTTTCACACTACATTTTTTTAAGTGAGAAATTATGGAATTTTTATTCAAATCTCCTTAAACCACTCATTTGATCACGAATGGCAACAGTGCGTTTGGAAAGGCCACATTAATTCTGCTAAAAACTGAAAAATGTTAAATGCATTAGTCCTTTGGATACAAATACTAAATTTTTGTGACCAAAACCTTGTAACCCTGTGTTAATGTAACCCTGTTTGTACAAGCAATTGTGGAAAAACAAAATATTGAAAATATTATGGGCACTATGGCAAAATATTATGGCACTATGTGATGGTGAAACTGCAGGAACAGGTATATCTAGATTTGCAATTTTGCAGGCTTCCTGTCTTACTTTATTTTTTTATCGGAGAAATACTGAATGTCATTTCTTGAAATTGTGTGGAGAATAGTCTATACAAATTTCAAGCGATGGTATTAGTTTGCTCTCCTTTAATAAAATGAAATGAGAGCGAAAATTTTGAAACGTTTCATACAAGATAAGCATTCCTGCAGTTTCTCTGTCTCATTGTAAACGCATTGTTACATTGCATGTGTGGGAAATGAAAGAAAATTTTGAAATGCTCCAAACACAGGCTTACTAACAGGCGTAGAACCTTATTTACACACTTATGCAACAATAGTGTGTATACCAAGTAATAGCTTTAGTAGCAGCTTTAATAACATAACACCCCTCTTAGAGCCTTCGAGTCCTCTTTAAGTTTACCTTCTGTCAATCGAAATTTTTGTTACTTTTATGCTCGAAAATTTTACAGACCACAGAAGAAGCTGAAAAAGGAGCTTCTGATGTCAACACCACTTCAAAGACTGCAATCAAAACACCGCCCATGTCCCCACCGAAGACTGCCTCATCTAATCTTAGCTCTAATGCCAATGGCAAACCATCATCTATAACTCCGTAAGTTCACGTAATTCCGTAAGTTAACATTCAAAATGTTTGTGGCTCATTTAGGTATGAAAATTGGAACCCTTCTCAATGATATTAGCCGTCTCAAGCACTTTTAACTGCTCTTTTGGAGAGTATATTGCAAGTAAGCCAACGCTTGTGGTTACTGAGATACTGTGACAGGACTACAGGTCTGGCTGCAGATCGCTTGAAAATGTGCTCCTACAAAGCTGCTAAGCCCGCTATCAATGCTTAAAAGTGCTTAAGCAGTTCTGGTATAGCATTTTCAGAAGGAAGCAGTACAGAACTTTTTGATGGATAGTAAGAGTTAGCATCAGTCACCAGAATATTATTAAAGGGGGCGAAAATTTCTGAAAATATTGTAAAAATTGTGGTTTTTAAAATACTATCGTTGGCTCTGAGGGAACTTGAATACATACGCCAGCAAAGTAAAATTCAATAATTTCCAAAGTAATCATTCGATTTTAAAGTGCGTTTTTGAACCAATGACATTTTATTTCCGTAGTTTAGTTTTAGTATCGTGAATATTTTATTTAGTTTATTTATCCAAGCTTGAGAAAATACTCAAGTCATTAAGGGTACATTAATTTTATCAAAGATATTAATTATTGATTTATGTACGTACCAGAATAATCATTTTACTTCTTTTTTTTTACAGTGACGAGGGCAATGTCAGGAGAATGCACACAGCCATCAAACTAAATGAAGTAATCGTGAACAAATCGCATGATGCTCAGCTAGTAATAATCAATCTCCCGGGTCCACCCCGCACCACTAAACCCGAACGAGAATCCAATTGTATCCTTTTTATCAAAACGATCAATATAAGGTGGATTTCCTGAAAATTGTCTAAATAGAGGAAACATTGTGAAGTTTTAAATTCTCTTATGAATGAAATGAATAATCATAGGACTTATGAATATCTTCATGATATAACCTCTGCTGGTAGAATTCGAACAAGTTAAAAATGAAATCTTCAGAGCACGGTGTCTAGGATCAGGAACAACCGAGAAAATTCAGGATTGATCCGGGAAAGAACAATTTCAAAGCAAAATCAAGGAATTTGTTCCAGAAACCGAAAATCTCTTCTCCTATTGCCTAGAAACCATTTAGTTTTCAAATTTTGCAGACATTTAAAGTACAAATTGATATCAAGGTTTATGCTATTGCACCATTCTTGATACCATGTTTTAGAGTTACTACGACTGATCATATCAGTGATGAAGTCAGGAGCATGCTCTGTTAAGACACAAGTCTTACGCTGTTTCCAAGGATACTTGATTCTTAAAGCCATTTTCACTGAATTCAATATTAATTCCTCTGAAACAGTTCCCTTGTTGTCACAAGCAGGTTTGTGCCTACGAGTTGTCTAGACACCGCAAGTTTTTTGGCCAACATGCGCTACAATTAAGTTACAAACTGAAATTCTAATCCTCATCCCTTTATGCTCAAACTCTTGACTGGTGTTCATCACCTCTTTGAACTTGGAGGCAGAAATTCAGAAAGCTGCGCTACACTGATGATGGGTCCAAAAATTTTATTTTAAACTGAATCCTAGCACATGTTGGCCAAAAAACAAACAATGTTTAAAGGATCCTTTGTGTATGGTGCAAGTATCCGAGTAGCAGTGATCGCGATAAATAGCGATTTCATAGGTTGGCTATTGCGATTATATCGGTGGCAATATATCGAGATATTATTGCATTAAAAATTGCAATATATGGCTATTAAATCGCTACACGTTGCAAATTGCGATCAACTTTCGTTGATGAAATCAAGATTAAATTGCCATTTATTGCGATTTTTATTTCGAAAATATTGCGATAAATTATCGGGCGATAAAATTGCGATTTTATCCCGATTAGATCGAGGATAATTGCTCAGATGTTGATGATCCCAGCGATTTCATCGCCGATTAAATTGCAATATATCCCGATTTTTCTGTTGACAAATGTTACTTGGGTAATCATAGAAAGGTTTTTAACATTTTTAATTACATTGCCATGTTTTGGCAGCTGGTGTGTTCCTTAATTCATCGTTATTGCAGATATGGAATTCTTAGAGGTTCTAACAGAGGGCCTAGAACGAGTCCTCATGGTACGGGGAGGCGGAAGAGAAGTCATCACAATCTACTCGTGAAGCTCCACTTCAACACTGGACTGTTTTTTATTGTTGACCCTGTTTTTTAATCTTGTTTCTTGGTTCTTGTATGGTGAACTGTCTTGTTTACCGCCAACATTTCTAATTTTAAGACTTTTGAATTGTAACCTTTGTAGTTATTCATTTGCAAGCCTAGGTTCAAAATCTCGATTCCCCGCCTCTGTGAGCATGCGTTACTTTCTTGACTTCGCAAATGTACTTACTTTTAATTTCTAATTTCAACGTAATGAAAGCCTTGCCTTCAGAAATGATCTCCTGATTCTTATAACTCCTCATCAAGTGTAATACCTACCTACTGGCAAGTTTTGACCTATCATATTTAAAAACTTTTAAGTTACTTAACTAAAATCAGTTGCCTATTCTTGGAAATCAGTCAGATGTTTTGATTTCAGAAGTGTTCATCCATTCTATATTAATTTTGTATTGTATTGATTTAATATGCTTCTAAGGTACGCATTCACAGTAATTTCTTAAACAGATCCTTCCCTTAGGAGTCCCAACATGGTTTACATAGTGATTAAGGGTGGTTTAAGGACGCGTTAAACATAGCATTATACGGAGGACAATTTTTGCAATACTCGATCAAAGTTCATAGAATAACTCTGAAATGGATCTTTACAAGGGATTGCGATGATTTTCCATCGCAAAAAGTACAAGGTAAAAAATGAAAATTCTTTGATTTTGACAAACTTTAAGGTAGGTGCAAACCCTCCTTAAAATTTTCAAAACTGGCAGTATGTTTTCTTTTGTATGTATTTTTATTTTGTGTAGCAGCAAATCATAGTAGTACCTTGTAAGAATCTATTTCCAGAGTTTTACTACTGAAATTTACTGAAGGTTTGCAATAATTTTCTCTAGTATGAGGCTTTGTTATGAATCTCCTTAAACCACCATTAATCACAGTGTAAACCAGTGAGTGTGGCTCTAATTCATGCTCTTGAAAGTTTTTGAATAAGAACAGTCTAAATACTGCTTTCACGAAGGTAGACTTTCATTTTAAGATCTTGATATCCTCCTTCAGCAAAGGCAAGATAGACCTCTACAGTTTAAAATTAAATTGCGGTAGCATGTAAATTAGAAGCCCTCTTTTACCAAGGTTTAAAATTCAGGTTTTTGCTATCAGATGAGCCTTATAATTTTTGTTCTCTGCTATTTTCAGTAGTGACAAGCAATTTCGTTTGTTTACAGATGTCTTGACTTTTGAGAAGTACCTAATTCATTGTTTACTCAGAGTAATCCTTAAACAACTTTAATGTTGTCAGTATTATAATTGATGTACCCTCATCATCATTCAGGCTTTAGCTGTGATTTCCGTTCATATTTATTGGCTCATGAGGGGGAACGTCTCGTCATCTCCTCAGTGAGCCTCAGCGTAAATCAGAGTCCCATTTCTTTTCCATTTGTTGTTTTGTTCACCCGTTTTTGTGATGTATATTGGGATAAACAAGCCTCAGTTTGAAGAATCAGATAGTCTTAAGCCCACGATCAAATGAGCTCATCAAGTACAAGATGGCGGAGATGCGTATTGGTTTCTGCGCAATCAAAAGTTGGCGGGCCGTCAAACGTTGATGAATAGAGCCCGCGCGGACTTGTGCAAAAACCAGTACGCATTTCCACCATCTTGCATTCGATGAGTTCATTTGATCGTGGGACACGGGCTTGAGAGGTGAAAAGTTATGCCTCTTTTGGGATCTGTGGGCCACGATATTGGGTTTAGAGAAACACGCTGAAGACATGACTTTAATGCTTGATCGGAAAAGTTCACATGTCATCTATTCATACAAAAATATTTAAAAGTATCAACCTGTTTGTGAAATTTGTATCACAGTACTCAAAATTTTCCTTCGTTAAAAATTCAATCAGTCATTACAAGTTACGTACTATATCGACTATTTTTTCTATGAAGGAGGCCTATTTAAGTAATAGGCCATGGTTGCTAATGTGGTCTATAGTCATAAGGATCGAGAAAAATGAGGCTTGTTCTCCCACTGTACATCCAGTTGGACTGCGTTTTGCAATTTGGAACTATAAATTCTGGCTCTTCTGGAAAAACATTTATGCGCATAGGGAAACTAATGGCACATACGTTGTTTTAATGCCGGGCCAGAATCTATAGTTCCAAATTGCAAAATGCAGTCCAGTTTACAGTCTGTTTTTGAAATTTTTTCAATCTCTCATGTTTACTTTCTCTTTTGATTCTTTATTTATTTGAATTGTGAAAAAAGAACAAAATTCCCTTTGAGGTAAAATTGTCAATTCACTAAGAGAAATATAAAGTGAAGGAAACGCTTCAAAGCCCTCATCTTAAGGGAGTATTCAAAGGCTTCTGACGAGCTTCAAGCATTTTTGGGATTTGAATAATTTTAGTCTGATTAGCAAAAGATCAATTATTCTTTGATTGATTTAAGACGCAGGTAACCATGTTTAGCTCAATTCCTTAGTAACTAGTACTGAAGGAGAGTTCAATAGCACCAAGCAAATTTTTGCATGTATTCCTGCAAAAACTTTTTAGCTGGGTATTTTTGTCATTTTGCTCTCCTTAGGTGAAACTCAACTTTAGGTGTAGACAACAGTGTGGCTGGATGTTGAAAAGTTGGACCACATCATTTTAAGTTCCAAATTTTATAAGACAAAGTTTGAATTGCAGGGTGGTGCAAGAATGGAAGAGCAAGTAGGGCTGAAACGAAGATGCTGTACCTAACTACCTACCCTTTAAAAGCCATTATTCACATGAAATCTATGTTCTTTTCTTGTTCAGAAATCACTGTAGGTTCATCGTCTTTGTACTATATGACTCAGAACACAACCCTCTAGTAAACATCTTTAATACCAGTTGATTTTAGGACTAGCATTTGCAGTTACTGTGCATTTTATATCTTTGAAAGCGAAGCCTTTGTTTCCTATTTCCTAACTAAGATTGAGGATTGAAGCTTTTGCTCTTTGGTACAAGTATTTCTTTTTTACAATTCTTTCATTTGCATTATGAAGTATGTAATTTCTTGATAGAACAATTTTTGTACATAATTCAAAGTCGTAGCGTAAGTTTTAATTTACTGCATTTATGAGATCTATTGATTGAGTTTCAAATATTTGTCCGTGAACGAACTTGAACATTTTATTTTTGGATCTTACAAAATTATGCAGACTTTTTGTTAACCTGATGAGATACATAGGAAATAAATACTGTTTTTTTTTCTTCTTTTTGTCTAGTAACAATGTGATCTAGTCTTCAATATTTCCCCTTTGTAAATTGGCCTTCGGTCAAATTTATTTTTAAGTTTCAAAATTCTATTAAAATGTTAAAAAGTTATTGATTTGTTTATCATTAGACTTCATGCCAAATAAATTTACACTTTTAAACTGAAATAGATGATCAAATGCTGTCAGTTTAGCATTGGAAGTAACTGTAAGAATCAAGATGGCAGATCTTCTGTTGTAATTTTAAAGCGCGTAAACTTGATTGGCAAGGACTCTAAAAGATTGACATCTGTTGGCTGATTGGTGCGTGAAACATCTATCTCTCACCGAGTGGATGTTTTCAAGATTGTTGGGTTATAGTTCATTGTTATGGTTGAACTTTTGTTACTGATATTATTTTATTGAGTGATCAAATTTTGGACTGTTGGAGTTACCATTGATCTTTGATAATATCATTTTTTGCCTTTTAATTTTAGAACCAGGGATTCACATCATGAAATTACTGTAATTAGTAGATCTCATGTATGCTTGATTTTTGTTCATGTGTACATATGTATTTGCTTTAATTTCATGTATAGCTCATTTATAGTTGCCTACAAATTTTGTTTTCCTAATTCTCCACTTGCATATGGTTTTCAAAACCTGCCCTTGCAATGTCCATGAGATATTGTAAACGTTCCATAGACACTCTGTAGGTTAGAACAGTTTTAAATGTCAAGCGTTAATTCTTTTTGTTCAAGATTTACAGAATCTGGATTTTTTCAGAATCTCATTTGAATTCTTTTCTTCTTAACAAGGTAAAAAACTCCTTTAAAGCTATTTTGAAAGCATTAGAAGCAGAATTCCTGTTAAAATGGGTTTTGTTTATATAACAAATATTTTTTTGTTAAATGATTAATAACCATACTACCAGTTTAACTTAAGCAGAAGTTTTAATTTCCCCAGTTCCTGATGCTGTCAGTTAACAATTCAACATTTTTTACTTACATTAAATTGAAACGAAAGGAGCCATTTTCACCATGACATCGTTATTTAAGTAAACCTGAAAGAAAATTCACAAATTAAGTGATCATTGATTAGAAGTCCATTTTTTTGCTGTGTTGATACGAAAGCAATTCGTTCACAGTGCATTCTACAGTCAAAAAGCACGTTTAGTGAAAGGTCAGTAAACGCTCCAAGTATGTAGTTTGTCTTCCTGGTCTATCGACTGAGTCAGTAATAGAGCCTCACTTTGTCAGAAGACTTTCAATCTTGAAGAAATGAATTATACCTCTACGGATGACCTGCTGCCATCCGTAAAGAAGCAGACTCGTGCCTGATAATGAAAACCTTTGTACAGTTGAAAATCCCTGGAACATTAGAAATAATGAAACAAACCGTAGTAATGGACTTTAGGATCGAAAAAATGATCAAAATGACCTCAGGATGTCCCCTGATAACTAAAGTACCAAATACAGGAGGTTCGACTGTACTTCCTTTTTTGCTTCCTTTTGCAAGTTGGAACAACATTTGATAGGAAAGAGACAAGATTCAAACCCAAAGATTTTTGTTTTAGGTTCTTTTTTTACTCTCTGTCTAGCATCATATTTTGCCGATTTCATTTTACAGGGAAATAGTCGATAATCATAGGACTATTGATAGGTATTAATAAGGTTTACATTATACTTTTGTCTCATAATCGCAACTCTTGTGATAATAATATTAAAGTTTGTATCGATAATCCATTTTACCATTCTCCTCTCTGTGTTATGTTTGTTTTATTTCGATATTTTTAGATATCTGTTGATCACATAAAAGTTTTATTTATACTTTGATTAGAAGCTTTTCTCTTTACAGGTCCTTCCATTTTCATGTGTTTTGAGAGGAATTAACTCTTAATATTACAGAGATTAAGGTCGATGCATCAAAGTGCAATCTTATAGTAATAAATTAAGTTTTAAAAAAAGAAAGAAATTACCTATCAGATGATTAAACTCATTATATAGTTATGGTATCTACTTAATAAGATGGAGAAATTACTAAAGTGTGGGAAACAAAAGCTTTATCAAGGTGAAAAGAACCGCAAACCTTCCGGTCAACTTCAATCAACCGAAAATAAAACAAACTTAAAAAAATCAACCGAGATCTGCAAGGCCAGAAAAAGAATTTCTGATAATGCAAGTTGTAAACAAAGCTCGTTCACTTTATAATGGCTGCACAATCAGCTGAAACATTCCGGCTTTTATTTCCTGGATTTTAGCTTTATTTTTCATCTTATTGTACAAGTCATGCTGATAGTTTTCGTTGGTATCTACTTGCAGATTTCTTTTTGGGGGCGTAAATTTGTGCGCAAAAAATGTGACAAATCCACGATAAGTGTTAGGGAATGTCTCCTCCAAGAGTGCTTTCATTTTGGTATCGTACCCTCTACCATATTGTTCTTGGGTTACGAAGTGTTTATTTCTTTTTTAGCTATTTGTGCGTTCTGAATTTCCTCAGTCGATTATGAATCAGACAGTTTTGGATGTTACCAATTTCAAGTGTAGAAAGAAAAAAAGAATTTACGCGAAAATAGAGTAGAATAATGACTCTCTTACATTGCTCAGTCTTGCATGTTCTGTAGTAGTTGTTTTTAGTTGAACTTTAGCCTATATTTTTTAGAAACTTTTATTTTTTATTTGAATTTTAATCTTTTTTTGTTGTTTAAAAAAAAAAAAATATTTTTTGTACCTTTCTTAGGATAGTCTACTTTTCATGATTCAGAATTTATAAATTGATACCTATGGAAATTGGAGTGTCAATTAATCCACTCCTAAAAAATTTAAATGAGTTTTAGTAAAAAAAAGAAAAAAATTGATAAATATGAAAAAAATGCATCAACTCAGTTTGGATGCTCAAAAGCTCAAAAAAAACTATCTCTAGTCCTGAAAAACTGGATTGTATATTATTGATGTTCATTCCATTTGTTCAAAATTCAACAGAGTTTGGATTTATCTAAGTTTTATTAGAAACTAAAACCATTTTTAGATTTGCAATGCTGTGCTGAGGAAAAAGTAGGGAATTTCACACTCTCTAAGTACACACAGCAACCTCCAATGAGGAGTAAACCTTTTCTTTAAAAAAAATAACCATGATCCTGATGAGACCAGCTATATTTCTTCAACATTTTGAAATTGTCAAGCTAAAAAATCAATGTTTTGGTTTTAAAACAGACATCTTTTTCAATTTTTTTTTTCGTTTTTTTTTGTACCTCACACAAATTTTTGTAGTCGGCAGTAAGTCAATCATTTTTTTTTTCTATCTGAGAGAAGAGCTGCATAGCATCCCATTTAATGAGCAAGTTATAACTCTCTTCTGTGCATTTCCCTTGCAATGAATATCACGTTTCCGTCCTGTACTTTCTTCTCTCATTCCACCCTCCCAATTCCTTCGCCTTGTGTTCCTCAACCAGTTTAGGTTCAGCTCCTTTAAGTTTTGTATGAATCTTTCTATTGAAAAAAGTAAATAAATAAATGAGAATTTAAAAATAATCCATTATGGAAAAATATCTTTGATTAAATTTAACGGTGGCTTGGCGTTCTTTGCGATGTATCGATTGATCTGCCATTTAAACCTATGGAAAAGAATCGATAAACAGGGTGTTCGGAAAGAACACCTCAATAATCCATTCTTTACCACAACTTCAAATGGGAAAACATCGATAATCGATCATTCACGCCTCGCCATTAAGATTTAAACACCATGCAAGAGTATTTTTCCTCCTCTTGTGCCCCCTGTCATTTTTACGTTTTCATTCAAAATCAAAATTTTCCGTAGGGTAGGTTCTGAAATTTTTCTCTCCAGTGAACAAATCTAATTTTTCTCTGGTTTTCTACTCTGTTTTGTTTAATATTCTGTTGCCCAGCGATTGGTGTTTTATTTTATCAAAGTTGACTGTAATGACATTGAATACTACTGTCATTACAGATGTATTCAATTTTTATTATTATTCAAAGATGTAGCTTTTTAGTCTGGGTGCTATTCTGTTGAATGATAAATTGAGTTTTGCTCTCTTACGTAGGATATGGTTTGATACAAAATGTATCGACCCTACTTTGTTTCTGTTATTAAATCATTTAAATTCTTTGTAGTGAATTCTGTGTATATATTTGTATAAATTGCATAAAATTATGTATACCTTGTACCTATGAATTATCTAAGTTTGTTAATGACTCTTATTAGCTTTTCTGCAGGAACTTAACTGTTTGATAGGTGACTTATTCAGATTTTATTGTTGTATTTTATTTAATTTTATTCTCCAAATTTAAAACTCGCAAATCGAGGAAAATGTATGAAAATAACAGAATCTCAAAATATTCAATTTTTTCAGATGTTTTTCTCAACTTATGCCCAGGCAGTCTTGTCCAATATTTATCTGATAGAGTGAGTAGACTCTTCATAATTTTTTTTTCTACATTTTGTCATTTTTAAATTTTTGGGGGAGAGCAGCTCATTGAGTATACAATTAATTGAACAAGAAGAAAAAGTTAAAAGTTTCAAAAATTCAATAACATTTGAAGAGTTACTTTTAATTTTTTTGCCATCGCCAACAATTTTCAGCTTTAACTGTTTAAATTTTTGATGTCTCATGTAGTGAAAAAGTAAAACTCCAATCCTCTTTGTGAATCTCTTGCACAATGTGACTCTTTTACTTGGTCCTCATTGAAAATGCTCCTATCTCTTGATTCATCACTGAAGTTAAATCAACTAAAATGATACAACTTCAGCGCAGTTCCACCTACAGAATATCTCGCATCATCATTTCTGATGTGTTGATTAAAACATTTCATGTACAATGACTTTCACAGAGCAAAAGTATACAGAGTAATCATTGTCACTAATCATCAGAAAATTCTAGACAGGCGTGTAAGCAGCACTGCTTATATATTTCTGACTTAAAATTTTACTTGGATGAAATTAGTATTCTCTTCAGAAGAGCAGATGCATTTCTGTAAAAACTTGAACCAAGTATGTTTCTATCCGTCGACAGAATTTTCTTGCCTAAGGCAAAGAGTTTATTGTTCCAGACATTTCTGACCTGAAACATCAGAAAGATATAATCACAGGAAGTTTTTTTAGATTTTTCTTACTAATAAATGTAGTTAAATTCTATGTGTTTTATTATAATATTTTTTCCCCCAGTTACTGTTGAATGTTTTTACAGTATTAGTTAAATATTTGTCGTAACATCAAGTTAACTGTTCAAAATGAACGTAATTGCCTTATTTGTTAGACTTTTCACTGACCCTATGAAATCTAACATTGTATTGACTGAGTCAATATTATAGAAAATTGTCAAAGAGAGGATTCCAAAAAGCAATCAAATTTTTCCTAACATGTATGAATTCTGGAAAAACTTTCACATGGAATCGAGAGCAGTGCCTGGCAAATTATAGATCTTTGAACTCATGCACTAGTAAAATCTTAAATTTATTTGGGTTCAGCTTCAAATGCAAGTTTGATGGATGCGTGACGCAAGCTTTTGCTCTTTCTGTCGTTCAGAAATTTTGGATCCTCTATTTTTGTCGCTAAAGTCAATTATTATCAGAATAAACTATTTTACGTTTGCATTGTTGGTTTCTGGGATATTGTAATTTTATTGTCCCTGTTGCTAAAATGTGTAATTATCTGACATGTTCACGTAAAATTTAATTATTAAACTTCAATAGTTTCTTCTCTTTTTTTATAATTTTCAGGAAGAAATCTTTGCAAAAAAACAGCCTTAGTTCTGGCCATACAGCAACAAAATTGTATTATTATTTTGAATAACTGATTGTTGGTTAACTATTATCCAGCTAAACTCGAACTGACTTTTGAATTTATTTTTCTTTTGTTTGGTCTCAGAATACTTTGACGGTTACATTGACTTCTTGTAAATTTTAGCTTGGATGTGCTAGAGACAAATATTTTAATTTTAAATTATCTTGTTCGTTTAATGACTCTGTAATTTTTTTTCTCTCACTTCTTAGTTCATGCCAAGTAATAACATGACTCATTGAAATAAAGTAAAACATTAACAAGAACAAAACGAGCGGGAAAGCTCTAATACGCTTGTATTAGAGAAGACTGTCACTCTTTTCTCCTCCTAATTAAAGCAAATTTTTTTTTTTTTTTTTTTTTTTTTTTTTTTTTTTTTTTAACCCACTACAAATTAATTCAAAGACAACTGGCATTAGCTTGCAAGTGAATAATCTCTGTTCATTTTGTTTCATTTTTTTTTATTATAATTTTTTTTTTTTTTAAAAAAAAAAGAATATTATGCCACTTTGTTTCTGAGATTATCACTGTAACTCCAACTAAAAAATTACTTTACATTAATTTTTTTTGTTCAAATTTTGTTTAAAACATCTTACTTAATCATAGGGAAATATCGCCTTAGAAAAGGTGGTATTATGATAATATGTGCCAACTTTACAGATCTATGACAATTATTGACTTTGAAGTATGTAAGCTCCTATTAACCACAATCAGTTGAATAGTAACAGTTAAATAGCATTTAAAAATATTCTCATAAATCTCAAGTAATTAAGGAAACAAGAACAACTTTGTTGTCGATTGCACACGTATTTTCTGTAACGTAAAATAGATTGCACCTTCAGAAACTAAACAATTAACTTTAGATACCTACCTTCTTTTTCAGTTTGTTCCTATTATAATGATAAATGTTTGTATCAAAATGTAGTCGCATAGATTTCTCTATAAATATACAGTACCTAGGTTTGACTTCTTACATCCGTTTTCTTATTTGACTCTAGATTGTTTGAATAGCTTTGTCCTCCCCTAATACTTTTCATCAAAGGTTCAGCAATTTTTCAGAAGCTTTCCAAATTTTTCCTAAGGTCTAATTACCTTCAAAACATCACCCACACAGATTCAGAAATTTTTTTTGGGGGGGGGGGGTGTACCTACCTAATCAAGCAACTAGCACCAGGAGATATGATTCTTAAATGCTGGTTCAGAAAAGCAGTCTTTTTACGCCTCGTGAAACATATTTTCCTATAAAAAGGAATTTTCTAGGAGATCTGTGTACATTAAGAAAAACTGGATGTCCTTTACGGACACAGCATACAAATAAATTCTATGAATAAACCTAAAATAAATACCAAATAACTTTACCGGCATTTCCTTATAATAAAATTTCCTTGATACTAAAAACTTCCATACTAGAAAAATGCGACTCCTTAGTAAAAGTGAGTCACTCTGACGTCAGTCTGACATCAGCCTGAATTAGTCTGACTCTGGATAGTTTATGAAACATAGCCTGAAATCAGGCTGATTCACTTTTACTCGACCCTTAAATTTTAGTCCATGTACCCTAGTCGATTTTTAGCGTTTGCGACAAGGGGGGGGGGGAATCTTAAGATTTGGGTAGAATACTACATAGTGCCAGGCGTAGAATCGATTGTCCTTGCTCCTGAAACTCGTCGGAGCTTCCTGAGCCGAGAAACGAAAAGTCAGTTCTTTTTCAGTATATAACTTTATTTGACGAAATTCTAATTTAACAATTTTTTTAAATGTACTTAGGTATATCAAAAAATCGGATTCAGAAAAAAATTACAAACGAGAAAAGGTGACAAAATCTCTCATTTCCTGAGAGTGTTTAGACCATCTCATGCACCTTTACTTGGTCGAGTTAAGAGAGAAATCAAACACGCAATTTGGCCTGGAACGGCGCGGCGCAGAGACCAATGATGACGAGGACTTGAGATGAAAAGGAGAAGTCCCCGGCGCGGCAGTCAGCATGTAACATGTATTAGCGCCTACTTAACTGCATGAATACTTCACGCATTGCGCCAAACACAGTGCAGTCAACGCGGCGCGGCGAGCGCAGCGGTCGGCCAGGGCATTGGCGCCTACAAACCTAAGGGGATACTTCAAGCATTGCGCAATGCGTGAAGTATCGCTGTTAGGTTTGTAGGCGCCAGTGCGCGTTTCGCGGTGGCAGCACGTCGCGGCGGCGGAAGTTAAGATTAAGCACATTTATGTTTGTTCTTGGATAATTTTTTCGTTCTCTTCTTAAAAATGGAAGTCCCTGTCTACACAGAGATAGGTTTACGGAACTTAACTCTCGCTCAAAGTTCCGTGAACTTTTGATAGTAGTGTTGACAGGGCTTTCGCAAAAAATTTGTCCAACACGAGAGAACGCGTCTTATGCACCCCTCTCCCACCGGCACGTTCACTTGATGGTTTTTATTGATGTTTCAAAACGAATGCGAAGGGGTTGGCAAAATACAGGCGGGGGCGGCAAGTAGGTAAATCCAGCCCTGGTTCACAACTCTGTTGTCACATGGCCACGGTTCACAATGGATCGAGTCAACTAGAGAGGTCAGACATGAAATCGTTGACTAAAACTGCAAATTTTGATGTTTATTTCGTCACATTTTAAATTTTAAGGGGTGTCTTTAAGGGAGAAAGTTTTATGAGAAAACCAATGGAGCCACTTTTAGAACCTCAAAATTTTGTATGAACGGGGTTATAAGCTTTTAAAGTTTCCAAATTTTATCCGGCCTGCCCCACTGACTCGATCCACTGTGCGCTGCCGGCTCATGAAAGAGTGCCTCATACATTTGACGCTTGGTAGAATGTAAAATCCCGTTTTTCCATGTATCTCTAAAGGAAATCATGCCCACTTTTACGATGTTTCTTATGCAACTTTCTAGAGCACACACCATCTTCTTCACTCGTCAATAGTTCCACTTAGCAGAAATGCGTTCAATTCCCAAGTAGCATTTCTCAACGGAAAAATTGCGATATGTTGGAATTTTATCGGCGATAAAATCGCTAGGATCATCAACATCTGAGCGATTATCCTCGATCTTGTTGCAATAAAGCGCGATTT
This sequence comes from Bemisia tabaci, assembly GCF_001854935.1. NCBI lineage: Eukaryota > Metazoa > Arthropoda > Insecta > Hemiptera > Aleyrodidae > Bemisia > Bemisia tabaci. The sequence goes on from NW_017547236.1 coordinate 491,146, forward strand.
TATCGCCCAGCAATTTATCGCGATACTATCGAAACAAAAATCGCGATACATAGTGATTTAATCTCGATTTTATCGACGAATATTGATCGTGATTTTATCGAACGAAAAATTGCCATGCATGGCGATTTAATCACCATAAATCGCAATTTTTTATTCTATAATATTGCGATAGATTGCCACCGATAAAATCGCGACAATCAACCGATAAAATCGCTATATCGTGATCACTGCTACTTAGGTTATGCCGAGGGACTTTGCTAAGCCCTTTTTTAAAGAAATGAATGGCATGGCATAACATCTTCAGCAAAAATTGTACATTAGCCCATCACTTTGATTCCGTCTCCTGTCGTGAGCTGAATTTTTTCACAGGAAAACACCCACATATCTCTCTTCGTAATTTTTATTCAGAGACAAATAGTTGAGTAGTATTTATAGTTTCACAATGCTTGTTTAGTTTGATCCCTCTGGTACTCTGGTAGGTATTAAAGTAACTTTGATGTAGTTATTTACGAGAATTCCTCTTTTACTGGTTTTCTGAAGAAAAAATTGTAGTGGTTTTTTGTCAGAACACAGCAGATGAAAATAAATTAAAATAGGTACTGTAATAGACTCGCTACATTATTGTCAAGGCCAGCGACACACTTCTGTACGAGTGAATGAGAAAAAACCCAAGTTTTCCTTCAAATTAGCGTTTATGCAATTTGGCCTACTCCAGATTCGTAACATTTGTATCATTCACGATGGAGATTTCGGTCCAGCGTTTACGCAGATCGAGGTGACTGGGAATATTCGAGTGTAGAAGTTGAGGGCACAAGTTCACCTCTTTTAAGTAAAGTATGTCGTCGAATTTTTTCAACAAACTTCAGTTTTGCTCATCTTTTTCCCTATTTTTATGCACAACCAATGAAACAGGCATTGCCTTTCTGACGGTTTATTTGTATTAAACTAATCTTAATTTTAATCATTGGTTGGTCCCGTTTGATTAAACACACTCGGTATATACGGAAATCTTCAATATCGATTCACCACGTACGTGTCAGTGGCGTGGCTTGAATTGGGATATATCGATTGATCTGCCATTTAAACCCATGGAAAAGGATCGATTAACAGGGTGTTCGCGGCGAACACCTTAATAATCAATTCTTTACCATGGGTTTAAATGGCATAACAATCGATACATCGCAATTCACGCCACGCCACTGGTAAGTGTACGTAATCCAACTCAACTTGGAGGTCTTAAAGTGAGAGACTTGGAGGACAAGACGCATAAGTGCAGTTTTTGCTGTTTCGAGAAATACGTGTTCGAAGTTTCAAAATTACCTTCATGCGGCTCCTGATGGTGGCAAGAAAGTTCAAACTGACTTTTTGATGCTTATAACTTGGAAATAGGGAACACATTTTTCACAGAATATGCATTGAGACTAGTATTACTTGAAATCATTAATATGTCAATTTTTTCAAAAACTGCACTTATGCGCTTTATCCTCCAAGCCTCTCGAATGACAATTTGAACATTTTTGGGAGATGAAGAGATAAATGACGTTGATTTATTTGAACTAAAATTTATTTAAAAAATTCAATATTCACTTACAATATACATCTCTTTTTTCCATTCTTCCCCTGCGAATATTGCCGTGGGATTTTTGATTCGAAGAATACTCTCTGGGCAAGTTCCTCGTCCCTTTTCAATCAACAGATGAGAAGTACATTGATGAAAACCTCGACACTTCTCTAGAAAGTACAAACATATCTAAGCTAGGGAGGTAAGTGACAAATTTGCAGACAAACGAGCGTTGAAAAATATTTTATAAAAACTTAGGAATACGTGTTTGACGAAATGTTTAGTTGTGCACATGAAAAAGTCTATAGTTTCGAAAATGTGTGTATTGCTTATTCTCTTAAAGGAGAAGTTGAAATGGGGATGGCTCCGCCCCCCTCTCAAAACCCTCAAGTTAAAGTGTCCGCCATGATGATCATAGAGATCTATATTTCATCACTTTGCAAAATTTATGGGACAAATACTAAAGATATATGAGACTCACATTGTAAATAGACAAAATTCTGATTCTGCGTGGTTTTGATGAAAACTAGATCAGAGAAAACCTGTGGACATCGAGAGTAACATTTCCAAACTACGTGTCTCGCTTGCAATGTGGCGGACTTCCAATCATATTTTATTTTTTAAATGTAGAACCGCATTCAACGTCAAAAGAGATTTTCCATAATTTTTTTTCTCTGTGTGAGGCGAATTCTGTGAAAACTTCAAGGAAAGGTGCTGATTTTCTCTCCTTTAAAAAACTAAAATAGGAGGGAGATGTTCAGAAACCGCGAACGAGATACGTGGTTTGGGAATTTCACCGCCGATGTAGAATATTTTACCCTCTCCAGAAAGCTATCCGTCAGGCTTTATCTCCACAGGACGTTTCATGGGATTAGTCAAGAGAATGAGAAATTTTATGAGTTTAAAGTAACATTTAATGCAATCGGTATTGTTAAATAGATGAATTTCCTTTCCGACGACTGGATTTCAATAGAGACGATTGTCAAGGGTGAACTAAAGATATTTAGAATGAGAGAGAGAGGGAAGAGAGAGGTTTCACGGAGAGCTCAGATTCATAGACTGGAGCTTTGCAACTAATAGACTACAGGTAACATTTACTCGTAGAAGAAAACCTGCTGTGTCCTAAAATTAAACGGCGACCGCATTTACATGAAGAAGGACGTCCAACTGTTACAATACGTTGGGTCTGAGAGCCGTTTTTACGAGTTGGGAATCAAAGGTCCCGAGGGCTGATTATTGATATTGATAGACATAGCGATAGACAAAGAAGAAATAGGGAGTATGGAGTTATCCTATTGGTTGAAACGGGTGGTTGTTATAGACTGTAGGGGAAAATGACGGACGAACTAAAGATCTCTTGTCGGTTGCCGCTAGTTAGTATATCGCTAACCACCTTTGAGCATTGCAACCACCCGCTTCTGCCAATAGGCTTGCTTCACTTCCCCTATGTCTTCTTTGTCTATAGCTTTGTTTATCAATTTTAATAATCAGCGTGCAGTCTGGATGAAACCACAGTTGCCAACCACCAATGCGAGTATATATTCGCATTGGTTACGAACGTAAATGTTCAAAATTTACAGCTCTAGAGCAACGATGCAAAATAAGTCTGTAAAAACGGCCTTTAAACCAGCGGCATTTTTCAGTCAAGGATTTGGCTCGTTGATGTCCTTACAAAGAGGACTCTAAAAAAAGGACCACGAGATTACAAAAAGTTTGGGACATATTTGATACTAAAACCCACGAGATTTTGACGGCGATATTTTTTCAACTTTGATTGCATTTTCTCTTTGACTTCCGCCGTGCTATGTGATTTGGTGCGCATAAATCTCGATTTTTGCGAACTATAAATTGGGAATCTACGGAGATTCCTCCCTGCATGAAAAACCAAAGAAACAACCCGAATTCCGGTTTTCGATTTTCCTAGATTTTTCGTTGCTTCTCTGGCGTACAGCGACGTATCTCATTTTCAGCATGATCTTCATAAAGCATGGATTTATATGTAAAACAGGGCTCACGTCGAAATTAAAATACGCCCTTACGTCAGAGTAGCATGCGATAGTAGCGAGTAACATGAATTGCGGTAGTTAGCAGGAGATGATGTTTCATTTTTTTTCAAATTTGCCCTTTTCTGGATTGTTCAACAGTTAATAATGTCTTGTTGCTAAAAACCTGAACTTGTTAAACATGCATGCCAAATTTTGGGTTGTAGAAAGTCACTATCAAAAATGAAGAAAAAAACTTTTAAATGCTGAACTTCGGCCAATTTCTACCTCAATCAGGGTCTGAAGGCGCTAGCCCAATTTGGAGTATTTCTTCGAGAGAAGGATAGGTACTACACGACGACATCTCATTGTGCGCCGAAATAAATATATTGAAATTGGTTGAAGAGGGAGAGAGAACCTAATGCTGTGTTGGTCGGTTTCAGAAACAAACCGAGGTTAAGAAGTGCTTGCTTCATATTGAGGACAAAAGTTACACTGAAATTAGCTGTAGTTTATTTTAATTGAGTAAAATCGAAATCAGAGACAAGGCAAGCACATTCAGCATTAAGACACAGCATAAATTTTACTTACATTAGATCCTCGGGTTCCCATGAAAGACTATGACGGCAACATCAGTTATCATTAAAAACAAACGTGGTGCTATATCCTCCCATAACAAGTTATATTCTATACAGTTTTTGTAATTTTATACATACAATACAATGCTCAAGTGGTCAGAGAGGTAAAATTATCGAAAAATATGTAAAAATTTAAAAACCCCAGTTTGAGGGCATTTGTGGGGGTGAAAATACCCGATTTCTGGATGGATAAATATTCAAAATATACACGACTAAATTAGAAAGGGCTCTTTGGCACCCCAGGTTCGAAGTATTAGAGGTCGTTCAATCTGATCTATGCCCATAAAAAGTGGAAGTCCCATGACCCCATAAGTTAGTTACACTGGTCATAAATCGTGTTTGTTTTTCTTATGGTTGAAACTCACATGTTAGTAAAAAATTGTAAGAATTTACGCAAAGACAAAGTTCCTGCGTTCAAATTCAAAGGAAATGTCGATTTTTAAAACCCCACGATTGACTCCAGCCACCGAGGTAGTGTAGGCTATGCTTTTTTTTACCACCTTGGGTTCATTAGTGATGTATGTGTAACAACAAGTGCACATACGTGAATAAATTGATGCATCTAAAATGGAAAATACCACATATATATAAATGCTACGGATGAAACCAACTATTCCGTGTTCTTATGTAAACGCCTCATTACAATATTTGCCGCAGGATATTGCCATTTTGATAGATTTAATTATTGGTTTTTATTAGAATTTCAGAACTATAAATACGACTGTATCACCAGCGCAACCAACCTATTGAGACCCATAAAAGCAAGCGTTTTATTGTGAGCTCTTGCTTTTATCTGGCGTTAGAAAACCCATAAATTTCCGACTTTCTGATGAGCACTGCTATACAAAGTAAAGGCGCTATGACTCCATTCTGAATAATGATTTTAGATTTTTTTCTTCATAAAATTCTCGAATGCAAGAAAAGTAACAAACCATTCTCTCTATTTTCAGAATCACAGTGATATTCAGAGAGAAACTTCAACTGGAACAATGAGGCACATGGTGAGGGGAAGGAAAACCTCTGTTCTACGAACGGACAATTTCAGCGAGCACTTTATGATTCAGAGAATCGGACCCGCAGTCATAGAAACCGACCTTTGGTTTGGCGAACCGAAGGGTCAGTTCAAAGACTCAAAAGCTCGGGTCGCCGAACTATGAAACTTCGATAGATATCAGGCATGTTTCATATAAACAATGGTTTCCGAGTGTGTTGAGCTGAGCCTTGGTTCACCGAAATGAAGATAGGTTTCGTTAATTAAAGAGGTAGGTTTACACGACTTCTCAGTCGTTTCATCCTCTGAACGAAAAAGCACGTGTTAAATTTACCGGTTCGTAAAATAAAATTTTTCTTGCCGTGCATAATGGTGATGAAATTTTTCCACAATAACACATAACAGTGGTCAAGACTTTTTTTTTAAATTTGCAAAAAATTTGGTAACTGGCTCCTGGTATTTTAGCGCTAATTCCGAAAATTGCCTTCAATTCTCTGTGTCAGGTCTATTTCCCCCGGAAGAAGCTGAATTTTCCCGAAAAATCGAGTATTTCTAGAGAGCATTCAATTTCTTTGGGAATCTTAGCGCAAACGAGAAAAACCATTTTTCATATTTATGGATTTAGCAACCAAAAATACACAAGAGATTACGTATAGGATGCCTATTACATTTTTTCACTGTTTCCAATTTAGTAGCATGCAATACTTATTTTCCTATGAATTTTTGATTGTTAAAGCCGAAAATAACCTCAGTTTTTCTCCATTGTGCTAAACAATTAGACTTCCTCTGAAAAACTCGATTTTTAGGGAGAATTCCGATTTTTCAGAGGGATATTGAACTTTTCTAGGAAAACAGACGTCGTTTTTGGAATCATCTAAAATACCATTCGGAATTCATTGTCAACTTTATAGCAGACCAGCCCGTGTTGACCAGTCTTATGTATGGAGGGAAGGGGCGAAATCTGGAATGGAGTCAGGGCGTGCTTCCTTCGAATAAGAGATTAGACGACCAACCCACGCTGCCGTGATAGGGGAAAATACCGTAGAACATTCGAGAGTTGCGAAATTTCCCTGGATAAAACATGTACTTTGAAAAAAAGAACTCCGGCCGTGGAACCCGTACATACGGGCCAACGTTTCGGGCTCAGAGGCCGAGAGCTCCGGGTGTAGCACCAAGAGCAGTCAAAGCTACGGCTCCAACACCCAGAACTCTCGGCCTCTGAGCCCGGAACGGACGGTGCATCTGTACAGCCTGTAGCTTTTTTTCAGTGTATCTTTGAGAGAAGTTGTGCATATCTTTCTTTGAAATGTTCAGATATTTCGGATTAAATAGCGAGCAAAACAGCCAAAAAAGTTTGAAGGAAAATATCCACAATTTTTCTGGTAAATTTGGTTTTTATTGAGGAAAATTTGGCAACGTCCGAAGGCTCATACGGCGTTCTTCCTTGGGACGTAAAGCCTGTGTTCCACGATCAAATAAACCTATCAAATACTCATCAAATGCAATATGGCGACTGGTTTTCGCGCAAGTCCGCTATCAAAAGTTAGCGGGCCGTCAAATGTTGATGAACCCGCCATTTTGCATTTGATTAGAGTCCCTTTATACTGAGAATCGAGACAACATCCCTGCATGAAGTCACAAACGGGAATAAAGATTACAGAAATTGAACGTTTTTTGTAATCTTTGATCGGCCCATTCTCAAATTCCTTTCTATTCTCCGTTCCTTCTCTCATTCCGTTTGTTCCTTGTCGAACCCGTAATTTCTCGGTCCATTCCAGATTATAATCTTTGCAATCGGTGAAAATGTAATCTTTATTCCCGTTTGTGAAACTGTGAAGGCCTAAAATACGGGAACCAATCAGAAATGGATTTACATTGTCTTGACTCTCAGTATAGAGGGAATCTACATTTGATGAGTATTTGATGGGTTCATTTGATCGTGGGACACGGGCTTGAGCGCGGGTGTGAGACTCGTTGGCGGGGGGCTTAGAGCTGGGCCTCGGATCATAAGGAGCTGCCGAACTGGCTGGAGCGGCGGCGGTCGACGTGCTTGAAGTAGGTGTCGGAGTGGATGCTCCGGGTGCTGCGGGCCCGATCGCGGTCGTCGTAGCCGGAGGCGGGGGCGTAGGTGAGGGAGGCGCGGCGAGCGTCCCGGTCGAGGGCCTCCAGGTCGGAGGGCGGCCGCCGGCAGAGGGAGCAGAAGGCGCACTGGAGGGTGTTGCGGTAGGCCTCCCGGAAGTCCCGGTTGAAGTAGGCGTAGATCACCGGGTTCAGCGTCGAGTTGGAGTACCCGATCCAGAAGAACACGGCCACCACCCCGTTCGAGAAGTGACACGGGTCCCCGCAGATCGAGGTGATCACGTACCTGGAGGAAAGAATCCAAAGCCAAGTTAGTCTTCCTCGAGAGGGTAAGGATTTGTGATCGATTCAACCGAACAATCATTTGGGCGTATTTCTGCCAAACGGAACTTTGCAGGGGACGAGTCTATGACACGTGTGAGCTTATAATCCGGAAAAATCAAAATCTTGGCTGATCCTAATTTCGTGATATCGAAATATTTGAAATATCCCTATTTGGAAATTTTCATGGTAAATGCAAGTTTTCTACTGATTCTAATCAGGTTTTTATCTATTTGTCCATTGAATCGGCGTTGATCGGTTTCTCGTTTTTATTTTTCGTTCGATTCATATCGATCGAATACATACCTGATCTTTACATGCAGGCTACCTATCATACTCTTTTTTTTTGACTGAACAATTCGCCTTCAGCTGCATGCGTCTGCAGCAATTGTTGCTGCAAATATATGTGCGTGCTGATTGCAGCTCATTACATACTTGACGCTCTAACGGCGTTTTATGTGGGAAAGCAAATCGCCTTCAGTTGCGTCGGCAGCAATTGTTGTCGTTAATATGTTGTGCGTGTTGATTTCAGCTCATCACGGACTTGACTTCTGAAGGCGTTTTATATGCGCAAGCTGTCGTGGTACGAACGAAGTAGGGATTGAGGGATTCGTTCAACCTCACTTCTGGTGTTCTCCAACAGGGTGCTCTACTTTCGTACATCAAACGCCTTCAGAGAGTCAAGTATGTGATGAGCTCGGCTCAGCACGCACACCATATTCATAACTACAATGCTGCGGACGTAGCTAAATGCGAATTGAAAACAACCGTACAATACACGTTGAAAAACATTTTAGACCTTTAATTCATCATGTTACCAATGGAGAGTTGGTCTTTTTATGGGGGATTCTTGACAAACTTCTCGACATAAACTACACATAAATTAAGTTAAGACATAAATTTAGTCCTTTTGGCACTAAAATTGACTAAACTAGCTCATAGCATAGAGCATCAGAGAGTTTCCCGTGGAAACCTTAAAATTCCCTAGGGAACCCATAGGGATTCCATGTTTTCTTTTCCATTTCCATTGGGTTAACCCATTTCCGTAAAAGTAGCTATCCTGAAAATTTTGCCTCTGTGGGCGAAGGTCCATGTTTCCGAGGGTCACTCACTGAGAAACAATTGAAAGCGACTTACCACAAGAAAAAGGGGAGCCAACAGAGCATGAAGGTGCCCATTATTATGCCTAACGTTCGGGCTGCTTTGTGCTCTCTCTTCATTTTGATGAAGCTCCCGTCTTTCGTCGGGGTCGAATGCACCGCCCCGACTTCATTGACGGTCAAGTTTTTGCTCGAACCGCCGCTATTGCTTAATACATCTCCTGAAAGCAAGGCATCACAGTTGAACAATAATATAGTACACTATCAAAATTATCCACATGGATGAAAAAGATCGTTGCTTTTAAGGCGCTTATAGTGAAATCCAGGTCCTAATTGCGATCTCAGTCGCAATTACGGCATTATTTTGTGGAAAAATTGTTCTGGACGAGGATTCAATTGGATCGTATTTTGCAACAAAAAGGAATAGTCCGAGAGCCAGACGACTTTGAGTGACAAACTCGGGATACATGTTTTGACCCCCTAAATCGATAGCCTTGCATGCACTGAAACGGAAAATTTTTGTCTGCCGCCCACTAGCCTGTGCCATCACCCTCATCTAGGCCCTCAAAGTGGTCCAAAAAACACCATCTGGTGACAAACTCCTGACGCT
>NW_017547236.1:502363-529432 GCF_001854935.1 Bemisia tabaci
GCGTCAGGAGTTTGTCACCAGATGGTGTTTTTTGGACCACTTTGAGGGCCTAGATGAGGGTGATGGCACAGGCTAGTGGGCGGCAGACAAAAATTTTCCGTTTCAGTGCATGCAAGGCTATCGATTTAGGGGGTCAAAACATGTATCCCGAGTTTGTCACTCAAAGTCGTCTGGCTCTCGGACTAGAACCAGGAGCATTCCAATGTCTCTAAGATGGTGCCAATCTTTTTCCTTGCGAATATAAAGCAGATCATCTAAACAAGTTTTATCCTTATTCCTAATAAACTATAAAGAGACGAAAATTGCTTTTTAATTTACTTTTGAAACTTTAATTTTTGCATGATTTTAGCATTTTTATTTCAAAGAATGTAAGTTGCTCAACCCTAGCAACATCTAAATGCTCTAGGTTCGTTTTTGGAATCCAATTCACCTTTGTTAGATTAGAGTAGATAAAAATCTGGGAAAAAACCCCAAAATACGGAAACTCTAAGGAGTTGATTGGATTACATTTTGCAATAGGGCTACAATTTCTGACGCATCCGTTAAGACACTTATTTGCATAGGGAAACTGATAGTCCATAGGTTGCTTATAAGTGAGCCAGAACAGTTCCTAACTGCAAAAATGTAGTCCTATTAGGACCAGTTATATACTCGAAATACACCTGTAGAAATTCTGTCCCACTAAGGAGTGGGAGTGGAGTGGGAGATGGGGGAGGAGTGGTCCTATTTCTCTTCAATACATTTTTTTTTTCTTTTCTTTTATCAATTTGAGAATGATCCATGCAAACTGTGCAAACTTAATTCAAAATCATGAGAGAAAACGCTTACTACGGTTTAAATATTAGAGCCTAACACAGAACGGAGCGGCGTGCTGTCGGCGCGGTACGCTCACTGGCTCCTACAAACCTAACAGTGATACTTCACGTATTGCGTAATGCGTTAAGTATCCCAGTTAGGTTTGTAGGCGCCATTGCGCAATGCGTGAAGTATCCCTGTTAGGTTTGTAGGCGCCAATGCGCGTGTTGCGCTGGTCGCCCTCGCCCGCCGCGGAGTGGCATGCCACGGCAGCGCTTCAAGCAACAATTTCGCAACAGAGGTGTTGCACAGTATCATACGAAATTGAAAGCGCTCCAACATATTAAGAATGACAGACGTCCTATAAGAGTACGGAGCTTTCCTCGCAAAATAAATCAAGATACTACGGCACAAAATGAGAGCGGTAGTTGAAAAACTCACTAAGTCCTAGCATCCGTATTTAATGACGCTTAGCATACTTTTTGAAATTCATTAGAGAAAAAAATGGCTCAATTTAGGCAAGAAGATTTTGTTTGAATCGAGAATAAAATAGCAGGATGAAAGCGGGTTTCTGCTTGATGTAAGTGACTTTTCTTTTTATAAAAACATCTTTTCTTCTTTAGACAAGCATGATTTTCTTTATTGATTCATAAGGAAATCTTCTCGGCGGAAAATTTGAGCATATTTCTGCTTATATCAAGGCACTTTTTCCTCTAATTCAGTTGAAAAATCATGCTAAACGTTATTAGAGATTTTATAAATTTTAAAAATAAATTGTAGTTTATCAATGTTGAAATTCGCAAAATACGTATCTCAATGTTGACGTTCCCAAATCTGTATTTTTTATTTTTTTTTAGTTTCTTCTTCTTCTTCCTCTGGAACTATAGGTATAAAAAACTCAACAGTCAAAAATAGTATTAAAGGTTATACTGATCAGGCAATGACGATATTCCCAACATAATAAAGCCACAAAATATTACTTCCAGAGAAGAACTTACCATTAGTATTTGAATATAATTCTCTATTGTGGTTTTGTAAAAGTTGATTGCCTATCCGTGCGTGAATTTGTTTTTCTTGCCGGTTGGCTTCTTTGAAAATTGCTAAGTAGGTAAAAATCATGATTGTACAAGGGATCCAAAAGGATATCGATGATGAAATGAGGGCGTATAATTTGTTGACCTGCAACAACAGACAAGACGAAAAATAAATACGAGTCTATTTTGAGCGGAAAATGAAAATCAAATTTTACGTGAATGATACCTTACTAGACGTAAATGATAAACGCTCAGTCAGAAGTCATCTGCAGTTATTAAAAATCACGCATCTGCACTGCGGTATTCCAAAATTTCCGCCACTATTTTATTTTTTTGCAGAGAAAAACAATGGAAATGCACAAATAATAGTCTCTTTATAAAGAAGAAAAATCAAGGAAGTTTCAAACATACCACGTCAACTAATTTTCAAAAGAAAAAGTAAAGTATGACGCGTAACTTCGCGAGCGTTGTTACGTAATTTTACACTTTGCCCAGTGATACTTCTATACTATGCTGCTTGTAAATTTTTGATGAGATACATGCCAATGGATGCGTATGTTCTGACCATGTGTGATTGGATTTTTCATACTTTACAAAAAAGATAAAGTAACATCGACCATAAGTCTACTTGATTTTTTACACGGTGATACTGTTTATTGAAAATAACCAGAATTATAGTAGTATTCACCAGAACGGTGGTAGCACTTAATATAATATAGTAAATTCTATACCATAGAGTCTGTTGTTTATCACCATACTCGTATCACTGGGTCCGAGTATGGTAAAATCTACCTTTTTTTTCAGTGTAGGCAATGCGTACCCACCTCAAATTGACATTCATCGGGGTGGTTGTTGCGGTAGTGCTTGTGCTCTTCTGTCGTATACCAACCACAGAAAATAGGAACGAACGAGATAATGGCCGGCGAGATCCACGTCAGCAAGAGCATGATGGCCACTTTCCGTTTCGTCATCTTGATCGGGTACTTGAGTGGCTTTACAATGGCGTAGTACCTGCAATTCAATGATTATAATTGGTACTTGTTGAAGTATGAGGTAGAAATCTAGGGATGATTATTTTCAGTATCGTCCTCTATAGAGAAGAGAACTGAAACTAGCGTATGGGTCACTGAAAATGAAATTCCCTGACATTTCTCTGATTTTCCTGGCACAATCTGGTAAAATTCCCTGTCAACTGAAGATGCACCGGATGGTTTTCAAGACATTATCAGAAATAGTTTTCGGGTAAAATTTGTTGTTCGAAATATCTAGCCCACTCTAGGCAGCAAATGAAGTTGACTTAACAATTTTTCTATAAAATTTCATGACTCCCTGATATTTTCCGGTTTTCCCCATATTCCCTGACTATGACGAAGGGGTAACCATTTTCCCCTGACATTTTATGACTCCCTGATATTTTCCGGTTTTCCCGGTATTCCCTGACTATAACGAAGGGTTAACCATTTTCCCTGACATTTTATGATTCCCTGATATTTTCCGGTTTTCCCGGTATTCCCTGACTGTGACGAAGGGGTACTCATTTTTCCTTGACATATTATGATTCCCTGATATTTTCCGGTTTTCTCGGTATTCTCTGACTGTGACGAAGGGGTAACAATGTTTCCCTGACATTTTATGATTCCCTGATATTTTCCGGTTTTCCCGGTATTCTCTGACTATGACGAAGGGGTAACCATTTTCTCCCGACATTTTATGATTCCCTGATATTTTCCGGTTTTCCCGGTATTCCCTGACTATAACGAAGGGTTAACCATTTTCCCTGACATTTTATGATTCCCTGATATTTTCCGATTATCCCGGTATTCCCTGACTATAACGAAGGGTTAACCATTTTCCCTGACATTTTATGATTCCCTGATATTTTCCGGTTTTCTCGGTATTCTCTGACTGTGACGAAGGGGTAACAATGTTTCCCTGACATTTTATGATTCCCTGATATTTTCCGGTTTTCCCGGTATTCTCTGACTATGACGAAGGGGTAACCATTTTCCCCCGACATTTTATGATTCCCTGATATTTTCTGGTTTTCCCGGTATTCTCTGACTATGACGAAGGGGTAACAATGTTTCCCTGACATTTTATGATTCCCTAATATTTACCAGTTTTCCCGGTATTCCCTGACTGTGACGAAGGGGTAACCATTTTTCCTTGACATTTTATGATTCCCTGATATTTTCCGGTTCTCCCGGTATTCCCTGACTGTGACGAAGGGGTAACCATTTTTCCCTGACATTTTATGATTACCTGATATTTTCCGGTTTTCCCGGTATTCCCTGACTGTGACGAAGGGGTACTCATTTTTCCTTGACATATTATGATTCCCTGATATTTTCCGGTTTTCTCGGTATTCTCTGACTGTGACGAAGGGGTAACAATGTTTCCCTGAAATTCTATTATTCCATGACATTATCAGGAAAAGTTTTCAGGCAAAATTTGTTTTTCGAAATGTCTAGCTTATTCTAGGAAGCAAATGAAGTTGGCCTAACAATTTTTCCTTAAATTTCATGATTTCCTGATATTCTCCAGTTTCCCGGTATTCTCTGACTGTGACGAAGGGGTAACAATGTTTCCCTGACAATTTATTATTCCCTGAGATTCCCCGGTTTTCCCGGTATTTTCTGACTGTGACAAAGGGGTAACAATGTTTCCCTGCGAGCCGATTATTGACATTGATAGATAAAGCTATAGACAAAGATGAAAAAAGAGTTATGGGGGGATCCTATTGGTGGAGGCGGATGGTTGCAATCGACAAAGGACGTACGTAATAGACTAACTAACGGCAACCGACGAGAGACCTGATAGTTAGTCAATCATTCTCTCCCTCAGTCGATGGGAACCACACATTTCAACCAATGAGATCGCTCCATACTCCCTAAGTCTTCTTTGTCTATTGCTTTGTCTATCAATTTCAATAATCAGCCCGCTGACATTTTATGATTCCCTGACATTCCCCGGTTTTCCCGATATTCCCTGACTGTGATGAAGGGGTGGGGGCTGAGGCTCACCTATCGACCGAGATACAACAGAGATGGATAATGGAGGCGGTGGAGAAGTAGACGTCGAGGGCGTTCCAGACGTCGCAGATGAAGGCGCCGAAGAGCCACTTGCCGGTGACCTGGACGCTCATGTTGAAGGTCATGGCGACCATGGCGACGAGCATGTCGGCGAGGGCCAGGCTCACGACGAAGTAGTTGGTGATGACCCGGAGCTTCCGGTGCCGCATCACACTCACGATGACGAGGAGGTTCCCGAAGATGGCCGCCAGGATGATCGTCGCCATCACCATCGTCCGCAGCACCCACAGCACCACGCTCGCCCAGTCCTCCACGTCCTCCGGGTCCATCCAAAACTCGTCTGAAACACACCACCGAAAACACCCCTGAGTATCCTCCAGTTATTGTTCGATTTTACAGATTATATAGAGTAACAAAGCTCCACCACCGCAGAATGGAACAAGTCAATGGGAAAAGTGGAAGAAAATGTTGAAACTTTAAAAGCTCATTACCCCGTTCATACAAAACTTTGAAGTTTTAAAAGCGGTTCCATTGATTTCCTCGTCAAATATTTTTCTAGATACACTAATATTTAAAATCTGATGAAATGGACGTATTTCTACCAAACAGACCTATGTGGAGGTGAGAAATATAGGGTGTGCTCGTCGAAGCTGGATAAGAAGCAATGTAAAAGTGGGCGTGATTCCTTTTGAAGAATTGGAAATTGCGGGATATTACATTCTATGAAACAGACCTATGTGCCAACTGAATGCGGGATTCTTGAGCAGCAGGCATGGCAAGAGAGCGTTGTGAACAGAACAGGGCTCATGAGTTAAAGACACGGATCCGCGGATCGGAGTCTCCATCGTCGCCGCTGACGTCACTGGCGCTTTATTATTCTCATTCACTCTTACGCAAAGAGAACTAACGAGCACACTCCATATTTCTTACCTCCACATAGGTCTGTTTGGTAGAAATACGTCCAAATAAACGTCTGAATTTGCAGTTTCAGTCAAAAAGTTCATGTCCGACCTTTCTGGTTGACTCGATCCACTGAGCGCCGCACCGTTGCGCTCCGAAAAGCGGAGATTTTAACTAAATGCGCAAATTACCGAAAACGCAAAAATGCATGATAGCGCAAATTTTAGTCGTGCAACAACCCACGTGCGTGGAAACCAACCATAGAAAATACAGGAGCAGCAATTTGAATTGCGGGCCGAGTGGCACCCTCTAATTTTACGAGTCGTCTCTCCTTGGCTGATCCGCCTGGTGCCCTTTTTCTGAGGCTCTTATAGAGGATAATACGGGGTTCATTTTTCATCGAAAATATCTCGAATATAAGTCAAAATTTATGCGTCAAATATTTGAGAAATCAATTGTTCAGATTTTTCTGATGAGATTCATACATGACACTTTTTTCTCAAACACGCCGAACAGTTCGACCCGGGAATTCTCTTTCTTCAACTTGAAATATGACACTTGGTCACTTGGTGTCACCACCACCAACCCACCCACCCTGGTGGTGGGTCACTTGGCGAAAGAAACAAAATTCCAGGTCGAGCTAAATGTAACTTCCTTCCAGTTGCCACGTTGGGATATGTATATAATGTTACCTGAGGTAAAATTGCTAGTGACGTTGAGGTTGGCGGCGGAGAGGTTGCGGAGGGCGGCTGCGGCGGTGGGCCCCGCCCAGGGGGCCGGTCCGGGGGCGTCGAGCATGAAGCTGTTGGGATTGAGGCTCATGTCGGAGAGGGCGCCCATCGGGGACTACTTGAAGGTTTCCCTGTCCAAGGCCTTGGTTTTGGTTCTGGCTCTCGTCTTCTCCGGCCGGGAGTCGGGCACCGAGGCGGCGAGCTTCGTCGCGGGCATCCTTCAGCGGCTCCGAGGGAGGGCGACACCGAGACGGGTTGGGCCTGCCCAGTCGGGCAACGCTGATAATCGACGGAGCTCCAGTGTCCTGAAATAATATTTATATTCCATGTAATGCAATGCTTCAAACCAGGGTGGCATGAAACGTGAGAAAGAAATGATAGATTGGAAATTTCAGCGAAATATGTCACGAAATGTCACGAGGCTGTGAAATATTTCATGAAATTTCACGAGGCTGCGAACTACTTCAAGAAATTTCAAAAGGCTGTGAAATATTTCAAGAAATTTCACAAGGCTGTGAAATATTTCAAGAAATTTCACGAGGCTGTGAAATATTTCAAGAAATTTCACGAGGCAGTGAAATATTTCAAAAAATTTCACGAGGCTGTGAAATATTTCAAGAAATTTCACGAGGCTGTGAAATAGTGCAAGTGGTATTTTTTGACGTTAAACTTGAATTTTTGGCAAAATTTTCGAAGTTTAAAATCCAAGACTGCGAAAGTGGCCTAAAATGCTATCTTGGAGTCTTCGAAATTATCCAACTTTGCAATCGAGGTATCAATCGCCCCGTTTCAAAATCGAAGTGCTCTTATAGCTAGTTCGGACCTCAATATCCATGCACACCTCAAATTCTTGTGTTGAAACGGCTTGTTTACCTATTGAAGTATTTAATTTTTTATTCCTTGCTTTTTTATTTTCTCATTTGATCATTCGGAAAAATCTAATCAACGTTTATAGTCTTTACTTCATAGACGCAAAGGCGAGCTTGCAACAACACTGATTTCAGTTGGTATATTCCGACGCTTCGTTAACGCCAAATATGACGATAGAACCAAAATTAGATAAAAAATATCCCAACAATTGTACAAATTCAGTTCCATTTGAAAAAATGCGAGGGTGGGGAGGGGTAAAACTTTGAAAAATCTAAAAAATCCGTTAAGGATAAAGAAAAACCAAAATAAATTACGCTAAAATTGTTTTTTTTTTTCTCTCCATTGGAATCTCACTCCCTCCCAGGATTCTCTCGTGAAAGGATCTCTGGAGACACTGGAATCCGATTCCATTCATCTTATAATTTTAAAACCAGAAAAACAACACTGATTTCAGTTGGTATGTTCCGACGCCTCGTTAACGCCAAATATGACGATAGAACCAAAATTAGATAAAAAAAAAAATCCCAACAATTGTAAAAATTCAGTTCCATTTGAAAAAATGCGAGGGTGGGGAGGGGTAAAACTTCAAAAAATCTGAAAAATCCGTCGGGAATAATGAAAAACCAAAATGAATTACTCTAAAATTGTTTTTTTTCTCCATTGGAATCTCACTCCCTCCCAGAATTCTTTCGTAAAAGAATATCTGGAGACACTGGATCCCGATCCCACCCATCTTAATTTTAAAACCAGAAAAACCGCGTTTCATTTTCCCGAAAAGTCATCTACGCGGACGAGTCATTGTGGAGACCCCGTCCCACTTGGCGTACCTTGCTCCACTCCAATTAGAAAGTTGATGAGGGAAATGCAAACAAGGTGGAAAGGGGGGGATGGGAGGAGAGAGGGGGGAGGCAGCTCCAGCGTCTAGCATCGACCAACACATGAATCAGCAACTCCAACTAACAAGACGCCTTGAGACTTTCCTACTGTATCGTAGCTTCCCCGACGAAAGAGCGTATCTACACCTAGCGAATACAATGCTTTCCTGGGCTCAAATGAAAACAGAGTTACGTCGTTTTGTCATCGGAGCTACGATATGAGCCTCGTAAGGAGAGTTGATTTGGAACGGGGACAGGATAGGAAGGAAAAGGGTACTTGTCCACCAGCTGACGGCGAGTTTTCAGGTTAAGGCTTCGCTTTGTGCCTAATTAAAAGTAGCCCTTTCCTTCCTTCGACCCGCACTCCTCTCCCGTGATTATGTCTTGAGTTTTCCTCACTATACCGGGAGCTTTGCAGGCGACCTTCACCGATAAAAAAATAAAGCACAAAAGATGCCGCTAAAGCCTTGAAACTGCTTAGTAAACACGCCCTAGTTTTGACAGTCTTGCTTTACAGAATAGCTCGATCTGACATTCGATGCCCGTTATTATAGGTCAGTTGCACTGGTCACAGAATCGTGTTGATGCTAGATTAGCTAAAATAGTAAGATCCGTTCAAATAATACCTTCAAACCATGAAGGATATTTCCATTTAAATCTTCCGTCACATTCATACGGCGCGATGATACAACTATTTGAACTCTCCGGAATGCGTGCGGTATCACGCCGCATTTGAAGGCGTTTTCAAAACAGTTTAGTTCCGTTATCGGAATAATCGTTTTGCATAGTTCATACTCTTTTGGTATATTCCGTGCCACTTGTTTATTTTTAATCCTCGTAGAAAAACCACCCATTTGTAAATACAATTGTAGCTGAAGCGCACTAAAGCGCATTCATGACTGCAAAAATGTTAACGGAAATCGAAAAGGCCAGTGTGCATGAAGGCTATTTCAATTGTAATCTTCCGTCGCATTTCTAAGGCGCGATGATACAACTATTTGAACTCTCCGGTACGCGTGCGGTATCACGCCGCATTTAAAGGCGTTTTCAAAACAGCCAAGTTCCGTTATCGGAATAATCGTTTTGCATAGTTCATATTATTTTGTTTTCATTTCTAACCACTTGTTTATTTATAATCCTCCTATAAAAATTACACATTTGCTATATACAATTCTATCTGGAGCGCACTTCAGCTATGCATTCACCACTGCAAAAATGTCAAAAGAAATCGACAAGCCCAGCGTGCATGAAGGCAGGCTCGCCGCAAGGGGGGGATACTGGGTCCCTGGTACCGGGGCCCGGGCCCCGGAGGGGGCCCGTGTTACCTGTGAAAAACCACTACGAATTCACATGCAACCCTTGTTTCGTAAGAAAAAGTGAAAAATTTACCCTAAAAATTTCGCAAAAGGTGAATAGATTTTCAGAAACACGCTAGGGCACTGGAGAATTCTTCTCAAATTTTCAAAGAAGTATACTTCTTGGAAAATTTCTATCTATTTTCAAGATTTTCAGTACAGAGGGATATTTTTAGTAACTGCGTTTCCTTTTCTCCCGTCGTCAGATGCTAAGAGTCTCCAGTCTGGGCATCCTTGACTTCAATGGCTCATGGCTCAACTCCCTTGCCATAGACAAACGAAGGGGGAGTCCAGGGGGCCTGGCCCTCTTAGAACTGAAAATAGTATCATATGCCCCCCCCCCCTAAAAAATATAAATTTTCCAGATGTTTGGAATGCAACGATTCGCAAGTATTTTGTGCTGAAAGTAGAAAAAAACCCATTATTATTCCGCAGAAATTGATGGAAAAATTCTTCATTGAAGCTTCAAAATGCGTCCGATTAGTCGTGTAAATTCTAAAATTTCTTGGGGGATGCCCCTCGGCCCCCCTCCCTCCGTGCTTTTGACCCGGACCTCAAAACTGGTACCAGGGCCCAAGATGGGATGTGGCGGGCCTGTTCATACATTCATTAGTAACCGAGGTATTGCGCTTTTAAAAAGTAGATTCATGACGTCATCCACCGCAAAAGTGACACACTTGGTTTTTTCCACATTGGATTCATCAATCGGTGATACACACATTTGCACTGGTTACTCAACGTGACTCTCAAATTAAAGCAACGTCACTACCGCGGTGGATGACGTCATAAACCGAATTTTTCAAAGTTCGGTAACTCGGCTAAAATTCCTAGTAAAAAGTGTAGGTTTGATCTTATCATTTCAGATCCTTATCATTTTACACATCTTATCATTTTTAGCTAATCCACAAGAATCAAAAAGTATCAAAACACGATTCTGTGATCAACGCTTAGTGACCCAACAGGCCAGTTGGCCTCGGTCTACCGAGCTCAGGTATTTCAGACTCTTACACGGGGAATCTTGAGAAAAAAACATACGTGCGATAATCTATGATGCCGTGCTAATGAAAAACACCGTATGAACATTCGAGAGTTGCCAAATTTCCCCGAATGAAACATGTATTTTTGAGGAAAGTTATGCATATTTTTTCTTGAAATTTCCAGATATTTTAGATTAATCGTGAAAAAAATTGACTGAAATAATCGAGGAAAAATATTCACAATTTTATCAGTAAATTCGGTTTTTCTTGAAGGAAATATGGCAACGTCCGAAGGTTCGTACGGTGTTTTTCCTTAGCACGGCAGCATAAAGGTTGAAACTTTTGCCTTGCTTGTCTGGCTACCTTTGAGGGGCGTTTACTCTCAGGCAGGCGCTTCTCGGCGACTAAATACGAATTCTAGGACTTGGTGAGTTTTTGGACTACTGCTCTCTTTCGACCTGCAGTATATTGATTTATTTTGCGAGAAAAGCTACTCTTAAAAGATGCCTTTCATTCTTAATATGTTGGAGCGCCTTCAATTTCGTATTATACTCTGCAACACCTCTGTTGTGAAATAGTTGCTTGAGGTGCCGTGGCACGCTGCGGCGCGGCCAGCGCGGAACGCGCATTGGCGCCTACAAACCTAAGGGGATACTTCAAACATTGCGCAATGCGTGAAGTATCCCCTTAGGTTTGTAGGCGCCAGTGCGCGTTTGGCGCTGGTAACACGTTGCTCCGGTGTACCTGATCTGCTCCTCGATTGTTGAATCGTTGTCGAATGACCTTGGTCGATATATAGCATTGGTAAGATAGGGATTTATCGATCAGAAGCATTCGATAACGACTCAACAACCGACCCGCTGTTCGAGTAATTGGTCAAATTAACAAGAAGTCAGGACTCTTCAAGTAACGTCAAGATAGTCTCGAGTCTGGACAGTTTCCGGGAGGAAATCTCATGAAGTTTCCGAAGTGTTCTGTCGGACTAATTGCCCTCGAGGCCTGGTCTATAACTCAGAAGCTAACGAAAAATGAGTAATCGTAGGGTATGACCATAATAAAATAAACTGAATAAAATTGGGAATTCTTCGAATATCTCTCTAAGGAATTAATTACAACGTAAAATATCCAATTTTGTAAGGAGAGCATATTTTTAGTAGAATATTTTCAGCATCAGTATAATGATATTGGTCTAAGCTTCTATGCATGTATTTTGGCAGATTCGTTTATTTTGTCATATTTTCTTCAATGATTGTTCAATTCAGAAACAAAGTATATTATAGAGCTCAGTTTTCTTTGTGGGCTCATCTTAAATAGGACATTTACTAAACTCCAGACACCTGCAAATTCTCCATTCTTGTAATCTAAGAAGTTCCATCGGTGAAAAGCCACTTGCAGGTAACTTGAAAATTGGATTTTTCCCATCTTTATTTCTGCGCGATGACAAATAACAAACAGACCGCCCTCTTGGCACACTCTGCAATGCAACATGCTACAGTTCCTCTTCAAAATATGAGTTCTTGTTCCGAGATCTCGGTTGTCTCCTCCCACGGATTTTTGCGGTGATAGCAGTGGTACACCTGTTTTCGAATTTGTCACAAATTGCGCCAAACTTGCATCAGTTGCATCCTGTCGGTATTAATTTTTTACCGCACCTCTCTCCTCTTTCCTTTCGACCCGTTGGGGGGGGGGGTTGGCTCCCGTTCCGTGTACGCTTCCTGTTCTGCCGTGCTAAGGAAAAACGCCGTATGAGCCTTCAGGTGTTGCCAAATTTCCGCTGGTAAATCAAGAATTTCCGGAAAAATTTGTAAATATTTTTCCTCCAATTTTTCAGGTAATTCTGTTCGCAATTTTACCTAAAGTTCTTGAAAATTTCTTGGAGAAATATTCCTAACTTTCCTCAAAAATAAACATTTTATCGAAGGAAATTTGGCAATTCTCGAATTTTCATACGGCGTTTTTCCTCAGCACGGCTGGTGTCCTCAGTGAAGCGAGTTATATTTTAATTGGTTTCCCGTGTCCCGTGTAAGCCCAGCCACCGTAATTTGCGAATTTTTGCGTAGAACCCTAAAGTTTCCCCTTGCGAAATCGGATTTTATCGAGAAAATGGCGACGCTGCTTTCGAGAGCAGATCGTGTTGTTGCCGAATTCAGCATAAAAATGAGTGAAAACTGACTTTCTCTTGTCGGGAAATAAATATTATCATGGTCTTAGTGGCAGCGTTTGCACATTGTGATGATGCGAAACCTTGAGACGTGGAGCGCTCTGCAGCTCGTAATTAATTTTCGCCACCGCGTTGAAAGTTGCTGCCGCCAAATCTGCTGCGCCGATGAAAAACGCCGTAAGAGCCACAGGACATTGCCAAATTTAGTTCGATAAAATACGATTTTTCGGGAAAAATTTTGGATATTTTTCTTTCGCACCTTCTCAAAGAATTTTTTTCGCAATTTAATTGAAAGTATTAGAAAATTTCAAGGAAAAATATTCATAACTTTTTTCGAAAATACATTTTTAGTCGGGAGAAACCTGGCAACATTCGAGTGCTCATACGGCGATTTTCTTTAGGACGGTAGAAATGGACGTATTTATGCTAAAAGGAACTATGTGCATAGGGTTTGCGTGTAACATAGTTCCATTTAGCATAAATATGTCAAAATTTGCCCCTGGCCGGGCACTTTTTGCAGATGATCGAGAATTTTCGGGACGCATCAATAAGGAATTCTCTTTTCACCTGACTGATTTCAAGTCGTTTCAAGAGCATTAATTTCATCTCGAGTTTTGAAAAAGTCATTAGGAAACGCCGCGATTTGTTAATACTGGAGAGTTGCCTCCGCGCGTTGGTCGTGATTTTTCTTTTTTGGTAGAACTACCTACGTGTTCTTAGTCACCAAAGTTACGTCATACTATTTAGTACGTTAGATCCCATTTCATGGAAGTTCGTAATTTTAGAACTTTAAAATTTTCAACCCTCCTCCAACCCGCTTATAAAGTTTGAGAATTTATGGTCCGAGCTCTGCATGAATGCACATTTTGAAACACATTTTTTCGAATAAGTAGCTCAGAGTTCGTCCTTTCCCACACTAAGGAACGTAACTTCATTTTGAAGTTGCAACATTTTTTCCAGTGTAGCATAAACCAAAAAATCAAAATACAGCGGTGACACTCCCTGGGCGGAAAAATTTCTCACTACGCACTCCTGATGAAGATTCATCTTAAACTGCGCGTTAGACGCCATACGCTGGATTCCCGGAGTTCAATATACATAATCACAGCCAGTGCTGAATGTTCAAACTCTCGTAAGGCTCGGTTTAAAATTTTCTACCCCCACCTTGCTCACAAAGTTTGAGCATCTGTGTTCCATCCTGGGCCGATATCTGCGTTGCTTCGAGCGCCCAATCGCAATCTCTAATCAAGTAAAAAGCCCTCGGGCCTCGCAGGAGGCGAATCCCATATCTGCGAGCTAATTGGATGTTCTCTGATGAGTTGAAATGAGCCGCTCCGAGCATTGAAATGAGATTATCCGTTCAGACTGCTTTCTTACCTATTCAAGCGTTTCCCTTTTCTACCTTGAGTGAGTGCCTCCGAAGACGGTTTCCGTTTAGGTAGGTATAAAAAGCTCAAATCCCTTTTTTCTCAATTAAAGGATGGAAATTCGATTAAGGGTAAAGTTTAACTGATGAATTCAACGAGGATTCCGAAAGTTTAAACACGCGTTTCTCACTCTAAAGTATGAAAACATAGGAGAAACGTGTGAAGCATAACGACCAAGGCCTTGTCTCCGCGAGATGTTTCACGGGATTTGTCCCTGGGAAAAATCCCACTTACGAAGTTACGAAAAGTATTGAGTTAATCAATATTTTTCCCAGTACCAAGTATGGTCCTTGTACCTCTAGGACCCACTGAGAGAGGAAGAAGAAGGGAAAACGAACCGTGCGATATTTTATTCATTACTCCATTGTTAATGTTGGTTTAGTTAGAATAATGTGTCTGATTGTCAATTGAGTGCAATTCGTATTTTAATCCCGGTTAAATACTCGACTTTGACTAATTTATCTTCCCGCGCAACTTAGTCCCAGGACTGTGTGAGCCCCGTCCCGTGGAGACGGTAACTGGAGAAAATCCCAGAAGTTTCATTCCTGCGATTCGAACTTGGGACAAACCCCATGAAAACGTCCCGTGGAGACAAGGCCTAAGGCAAGAAGCACTTCGGGGGGTCAAGTAAAAAACGGATTAACATGATCAGGGGTCGTTTATGAAATACATATAACACTAAATTTCGGATTTTTCGACTCCCTCCATCATTTAGCGCTTATGTGACATAGGTTTCTATCTACGTGAAGACAAAATTATGTAAAGCTCTCCTCGGCTCCCCTCCCCTAGAGTGTTCCGTATTATATGAACGGCCCCTTACATGACATTTTTATAGACTCTTATGTCGATGAGAAGAAACCTCGGAAAAATTTCAATTAACTGGATTTCCTCTCTCGAGACTAAATAAGTATGCTGGAAAAGCTGCAACATCGCAATGAAAGAAATATGTTCACGAGGCGAATAATTGTGTGAAATTTTATGTTTTATTTTTTTCCGAATCGAGAATAATATTTTAAAAAAAGTCTTATTCTGATCTACGTCTTAAAAAGATGAATTATCGTAGCGGGAATGCTTAAAAATTCTAAGTTTGCCATGAAAGAATGTCAGAGTTTGTCACATGTGTCGTCCTCTAATTCCTTCAAATTTTTCCGAATATCTCTCAAGGTTTCGTTCAGCTTGTTTTCTTATGATTCCCCTGAAATCTACTCCTTACAGACATCAGTGTTGATAATTGACATTGGTGAGATGGCAAAAGTGCAAATGACGACTTATGCATCATAATACAACTCACATTTTAATCTATGTTAAAAATACGTTGATATTTCGTTCAAGAGTTGATTTTTGAATTTTCCGTTCTGTGAATAGGTTTCTTCGTAAGATTTGAAGAGATACGTGACCTCTTTTTAAGTTCAGACTTTGTATAGTTATTCATTGGGATAAGAGATTCCATACACCATTGACAGCCATCGATATTCATCGCGACTTTTAATTTTAAATAGATATGGCAACGTGGCCTTCAGGTTTAAAGAACGCTTCATTCTCTCGCTGTTCGTCCCTTAAAGATTTGAAAAGCAGGCTTTACATCTTCACGAAATCAAATCACACCTAAATGTTCTATCCGAGGAAATGGAAGAGGGAAGAAAGGCGCCATTTTGGAGCGTATTTTTACAGGTCCGTTCGGGGAGAGTACGAGAAAATATGGGGGAGAGAGCGAGGAAGGGGTGGCAGGGGAGGAGGTGAAAGAGAGAAAGCAGATGGATATTACTGGCAGGAGTGAAAGCAGAATCTAATTTAAATTTTGTTACTTTTCACGTTTCACGGGAAATAAATGAAATAAATGCGTGCGGTTTATCGCTGAGCCCTTACTCTGCCGTGCTAAGGAAAAACACCGTATGAGCCCTCAGGCGTTGCCAAATTTCCTTAGACGAATCTTTAATTTTCAGGAAATTCGTGAATATTTTTCTTCCAATTTCTCAGATGATTTTGTGTGTAATTTGATCTAAAGTGTCTGAAAACTTAAAGGGAAAATATTCATATCTTTCCTCCAAAATAAACATTTTATCGGAGAAAATAGGGCAACTCTCGAATGTTCATACGGCTTTCTTCCCTAGCACGGCAGTGCTTTGAGGCACATCTGAAAAAAAAATTCGCCTCTTTTTATTCTCTCCAGCCTGTCGGGACCTATTTTTCAAATCCTTACGTAAATGATTAAGAGCTAATCTTGAAGTAAATGCATACTTCCGAATTTAAAGAGCGATTTTGTTACCATTATTAAATTAAGAGCGTATTTCTATTAAAGTTTTTTTTAAAAATATTCTTAGCCTTGGCTGATAGTTACAATTACATAGTTTTAATTTTCACATCCCATAAATAAATTGTGAGTAGTCCCTTGAGTTTTGAAACCAAAGGAATCGGACGACTCGAAATTTTAGTATACGGGGCCTGAAGAATTGGAACAATTGAGCAGTTTCTTTCAAAATGTGCAGAAAATCTGAAAGAAAGTGCCAAAAAACGGAAAAATTGAATTCGAGTGAATGATGCATTTTTGAGTTTCAAAGATGTTTCTTCTCATCAAGAGTCCTAGATTGCAGTATCGAAGCGTGAATGATCGATTAATGATAGTTCCCCCATTTAAAGCTGTGGTAAAGAATCGATTATTAAGGTGCACGTTGCGAACACCCCGTTTATCGATCCTTTTCCATAGGTTTAAATGACAACTAAATCGATAAACCCGCAAAGCACGCCAGGCCATAGATTGCATGTTCAATTGTTCATGGATGTAGATGAAATAGGGGATATGTCATGATACAGAGGGTTATCGGTACAACAAACTTAATTATTTAAACGATGCTGATTAAAGTCTTTAAGGTGTTTATACAAACCTAAAGTTTCTCATCGGTCGATATTGGAAAGATTTTAAGACTGGGATGTCCTTCAAAAAAGTATGCAGAGAAACAACCCGTTTTGAGCTCCGAACAACTATCTGCAACAGAGAGTGAAAATAACATGAAGCACAAGCTTAAAACAGCACATTTCGTTTCCATGCGAAAATTACGTGACAAAGGACATGATCCACTTCTTTGTCTACACAGTGAAAAAAAACTTCGTGCATGGGACCCGAAGTTGAGGTCTAATGGATCTCTGAAGTTTTCGGATCTCGCATCCGAAAACTTGAGGTCCACCTGCCGAAGTTCGGGTCAGACGTCTGAAGTACTTAGGAACATACCAAAGGGTTCGGGTCAGACGTCTGAAGTACTTAGGAACATACCAAAGGGTTCGGGTCAGACGTTTGAAGTACTTAAGAACATACCGAAGGGTTCGGGTCACACATCTGAAGTATCCGGTACATACCTAAGTACTTCAGATGTCTGACCCGAACCTCGGCGCATAGACCTCAAGTTTTTGGATGCGAGATCCGAAAACTTCAGCTCACACTGGAAAAAAAAAAAAAAACACATTTTATCTAGAGTCCAGACTCTTGAAAACATTGAAAAGAAAAAGGACTCTTGATTCAATCAGATTTAAGCTTAAATCAAAAGGAAATCCGCTCAAATTAAGAGTCTTAGTTCTTGATTTAAGCTTATATCTGATTGAATCAAGAGTATTTTTTCTTGTCGATGTTTTTAAGAGTCTGGACTCTAGATCCAATGTGTTCTTTTCCAGTGCAGTTGAGTTCTTCCAAGAAATGTTACTGTAAGTTTGAAGAACAAAAACAAATTTTGCCCTCGGCTGGTTTTCAGGGATTTCGATTGAGACCCAAAACTTCGACTTTCGCCCTCGGGTGATTTTTGGGAACAACGGCGAAAATACACTTGAATCAAGCCACCTCTTCCTCTCGGCAGCCAACAAGCGGTTCTGAAAATCCACTAATTGTCGGTTGAGAGTTGCGGGCTCACTATTGAGTTAGAATGATTAAATCCCCACCTAACCTTAATTTAGCGTATGAACCGCGAAAATTTCGAAGTTCCCAATTTTCGCCGAAAGTTTTGATTTAGAGCGCTGTCGGAAGCGCGCCACTTACGCCCTCTCTTTGATTCCCCCTGGTCCCCCCTTCCCCCTTCGTCCCCCGGTGCCGCCACCCCCTACATCTTCCTTCCGCCCTCCCCCGCGCCGCAGCGCGATCTTGGAGCGGACGATTAAATATCATCCCGAAAGTTTTAATATCAATTCGTCGCTCCTGGAACGCTACGAGTATTTCAGTGGCGTGGCGTGCTTTGCGATGTATCGATTGTTATGTCATTTAAACCTATGGAAAAGGATCGATAGTCAGGGTGCTCGTAGCGATCACCTTGGTAACCGATTCTTTACCGTAGGTTTAAACGGCAGAACAGCGATATATCGCAAAGCACGCCGCGCCACTGGAGTATTTCGTAATAAATTTGACCTTTTTCCGGAAGTTACGAGAGGGGATTGTTTACCCGGGATTAGCTCAGCATGCGGTGCCCTGAAAGTTTGATGCACACTGCACTTTAAGCAATTTCGATGCTTTGCCATTATTTGTGCGATTCTGACGCCTACATGTTGGGAGTAATGGAGGGTGCTTACTCCGCAAGTTTACCTTCAAATGAGCGCAGTGTCGCCAGACTGTGCTGAAAATTCAGCGCATTTCCTCATGTAACCAAACGTATAATATCCAGGGGTTTTCGCACAATCTGGCAACTTTGAATGAGCGAGTACGATAAAAAGCAAATTTTATTTAAAGTTCCGAACCTCGTTGGGAAGTTCTGTCCCAAATTGTCTCATCAATCACCAACACCAGTGGTCACCGTTGTTACCAGATTCGACCAATCAGAAACGTTGGTCTTCGATAGGTCGGACCTTTTCTAGAACCACCTTGCGAGATGGTGCCAAAATCACGCACCAACGTTGCGATTCGTAAGTTACCGAATCGGAAGTTCCGAACTCAAATAAAATAACAGCTCGGAGGTTTGGACACAAACGTAGTACCGCACCACTGAATAAAAATCGCTCACAAAGAGAACAACTGAGATTGAACAATAAAATTTTTTGTTTATGATGTGTTCTATGGTCGTCGCTCCTTCAACGTAAGGGCGTATATGCATTTATACGTGAGCCCCGGAAATCATAGAGTTATATGGAGAACATGGCGGCTCACGTGGTAATCGAGATACGCCCTTGCGTTTGAAAAGTAATATTGTATCAATACATCCTGTTAGATGAAATGAGAAGCTTGGCAACAAGGCTCATAAGGGCAGTTTTTCACTGAAAAAAAAATCTCGGTGTATTTACTAAGAAAAGGGTAAAATTACCAAGGATTCAGGGTTCTATTTGATCCCAGTTTTTTCTTGGTAATTATGGAATTGGTAATTTTACCGAGAAATCTCGGTAAAATTATTGTATACCAATAAAAGCGGTATTCTTACCTGAAAAAAAAAACAGTGAAAATACCGGTTTTTAGATAAGCTTACCAGTCTGTCTTGGTAAAATTACCAATAATTGGTAAAAAAAGTGAGATGGTAAAGGTACCAACGGACCTTGGTAAAAACGCCGAGAATTGTTTTTCAATGCGGAGGTTCGGACACAAAAGTAGTACCGAACCACTGAATAAAAATCGCTCACAAAGAGAACAACTGAGATTGAACAATAAATTTTTTTGTTTATGATGTGTTCTATGGTCGTCGCTCCTCCAACGTAAGGGCGTATATGCATTTCTACGTGAGCCCCGGAAATCATAGAGTTATATGGAGAACATGGCGGCTCACGTGGTAATCAAGATAGGCCCTTGCGTTTGAAAAGTAATATTGTATCAATACATCCTGTTAAATTAAATGAGTAGCTTGGACAACAAAGCTCATCAGTGCAGTTTTGGAAAAAATTGAGATAATAATGATTTTCAAGTAAAACTAATCTTAATGCAAATTCTGTGAAAAATTCACATCCAACTTTCAAGTTTTAAGCACGAAAAAGAAGGGTTGAACTTTCTTTCCGCCATAAGAATACATGTAATTTCAAAACTTCAAGAACGTATTTCTCGAAATGGCAAAAACTGCACTCATGCGCCTTTGTCCTCCAAGCCTCGAAAATAGGACAACTAACCAAGTTGCTGATCGTCGTAATTAATTAACCAAGTAATTATAGTCGGAGTCTTATTTTAAAAGTTTTGGAGAATAAGGACTGTATCGATGACTAAAGAGCGAAACTAGATGTAGCTTGTATTGTCTGTGTTAGAACGTTACCACATGTTTTATTCTTGAATTTTTTACTTAAAAAATCTGCTCTACAATTACATACTTTTTTCATGATTATTTTTAATTTTACTCTCTGCCAAAATTTCCCTCTGGATCCACGTGCGAGAGATTTGCATGGCGCTAGGAAAATAATTCAGACCTACACTAATTATACTTATCGATTAAAATCAACGACCTCACTTGCAACTATTTGGCTTTTCACAAATCCACGATTACAAAATTGCAGAACGTGTTTGGAAAAACGCCAGTGTCTAAGTACATTAGATTTACACCGATGCTTCGGAGAAATGTTGTGCCGCACGTGGATTGAATGGCTGTTTCAAGGCTCCTTTAATGTTTTCAGCGATGTAATGAAGGTATAAGCATCTTTTGTTGCCTCACTGCCTCATGGCAATTAGAAACGAACACTTTTAATCTTCACCATTTGCAGTTTTCTTCAATAAGGGTTAGGAGGAAAAAAGCCCAGGATGATTTTATAACTTTTCTATCCGTAAAATTAAGCTAACGAAAACATTTTAAGAAAAAGCATATCGAGTACCTGCAATTTATTGGACTGAATTCCATTCTGCAGTGAGGAACAACGATTTCTGGCTTACCCATGAAAGCATCGATCCTCATAGAGGAACTAATGCCTCATTAGCTTTCTGAAATAAGCTAGAAATAGTGATTCCTGATTGCAAATTGTACAGTCCAACTCATGATGCTCCTGATGAAAGGCAAGCATTATTCGAACTATTTATGATGAAGGGAATTATTTACGAAATAATTAAAGTAATAAGAGCTATGTGCACAAATATGCAGGCTAAATGGTTCCTCTTGATGCAATTCATTTGCACAGAGTTGCACATCAGCATAAAGACGTCTATTTCGAAATTATTTCCATTTATAGAATTTTGTTCCATACTTGTTACGTATTTCTTGTAATCAGATTTCGATATCAATATTAAAACGCTTAAAACTCTAAAAGAGTGTAAACAGTTTAAAATTCTCGTCGTTTTTAAAATCTGTATTTCTCCCGGGTATATTTTAAACACCAAAAACAAAACGACGCTCGTTTAGGCCGCTAGCGTTACACCTCAGACTCTGTCCAACGAAAATTGCAACTTGCAAGTGTTTAATCAACGTTTTTCGTAAAATCGAATGCCATCGAAAACGCCTTCAATTCATTGAATAGGCGCACCGAGCTCCCCGGAGGTCGAATAGTGGTATCACGCCATTCAGCAAATATCTTAGGATTCCGTATTATAAACGTATTTCGTATTATTCCTAGTTTTTTGATGCCGTGTCAGGGAAAAATACCACACGTGCCTTCGGACATTATTTCTCTCGATAAAAAATGAATTTACTGGGAAAATTGTGAATACCTCTCTGAAAATATGTCGAATAGTTTTATTCGCAATGTTATCGAAAATACTTGTACCTGAAAAGTTGGAGGAATAATATGCATTACTTTCCTTAAAAATTAACAGTTTTTTGGAGACAACTTGGTAATTATTGAAGGTTTATACAACGTCTCCCTTAGCACGGCAGTTTGGGTGATTTTTTTGGCAGTTAAAAAATCAATTAACTTTCATTCACTATCAATTAGTTTTCTAAGAAATGCGTAAATTCTTAGTAAAAATTTGGTAATGTGTAGATGTAGTTTCACGCACATAGAATGGCGAAAAGGTTATGGGAAAAGGTCATTGAAAAAGGATACAGTGAGAATCCGCCTGTTACCGCCGTAGTTCAAAGGATTTTAGCGTAAAGCGACGGAGATAAAAACGCCTTCAATAAATTGAATAGGCACACCGAGCGCCCAGGAGGTCAAATAGGGTATCACGTCTTACAGCAAATATCTTTTATAGTATAACTCATGTACTTTTCTGCTCCCTCCTTTTTCCTCCCAGGGACATCCCCGTAAAAGCCTGAAGACAAGAGGTCTCAATTCAAGAGGGATTTCTCCTTGATGTCAAATTCAGTCAAATCACATGCGTATATCAAGCCGCTAAAACGTAGCTTTCTTCAATATAGTTTCATCCTGCATGTATCGTATGTTATCATTATATTCATTCACTAAAACTCCAAAAATTGTGGGAATCATGATCAATTAGCAAAGGGGAAAGCGCAATGACTCTAGCGAAGGCATTTACCCCATCATCTCAATGCACTTGAGTGTGTGCATAAGCAACACCACGTCTATAAACCCGCGATAAAAGCCGTAATAGTAAGTCCCTCCCCGCTAACCGATTTCCCTGGCCCTTTTCCATGCATCCCATTTTACCACGCCCTAATGCAATTTGGGGACAGTGTCGCAATGGCTCCTGCGTGCAACATAAATCTTTACTCAGGTGCAAAACCCCCCTCCCCCCGCTTGCGCTTCATCCCGTTTCTGTTCAGGAGCGATAAATTCGTGATAATATTCGGGCAATAGTTAGTGACCGCATTGCTATGTAGTGTGTGGAGTAATTTATGTCAGACACTTGATTGCTCCTTGCACCGGAACACCTGGGCGCCGACGAGATAATAGCTCCCTGCGATCAAACCTGATCGAGGAGTTTCCAAAAATAATTATTGGATGCATTTGTATAGTTTCAAGGGATTTGGGAGTAATGTACCTTTTATCGTGCATTGTATGAGTTAAGAATATGTGCGAGCAAAACTGGAGTCTTTTTTTTAAAGAAACTTTTTTTTTTAGTCAGTTTTTGAGGGTCCTGGCCTTTGACTTACTCCTCGGAATATGAAAAAAATCTTACTAATATAAGAGGCCTTCCAGGAAATTTTAAAAGATTTACCGTTGTTAGAGACATTTTAAAGTTGAATAACAAATTTTTCGAGATTAGATGTTCACCAAGGTTACAAATTTAACTCAATTTCAAAATTTCCTAACTTTTTTCTTACTTTTTATGACCTATAGGCATAAATCTCTAACCCCTGGCACTGAAATTCCCTGACTTTTCATGACAGCTTAGAAAGAAAAAAGGAAAAGGTTAATTATAAAAGCCAAACTTATTTGAAGCATTTTTGAGTTTCTGATCTCTGCTTACCCAAATTTTACGCAGCCAAAAGTACTGAAACTAAGTCCTAACTAACAGCAAACAGTTTCACGTTTTTCGATTCGTAAATTCAAACCTCCTGCTCACGAAAAAACGAATTCGACTTGCGTGATCCACAATCGAGCACCCTATTCTCTCAGCTACGGCTCATTACATTACAAGCTGAGCTGAGATGAAATTAGGGATATGCGTGTTTATCCGCCAGGGAGCTCTCCCCGCTAGAAATGGTTCACCACCCGCCGGCCGGGAGCGCGGCGGCGCGGCGTGCTGCCAGCGCAAAACGCACACTGGCGCCTACAAACCTAACAGGGATACTTCACGCATTGCGCAATGCGTGAAGTATCCCCTTTGGTTTGTAGGCGCCAATGCGCGTTTCGAGCTGGCAGCACGCAGCGCCGCAGCGTGCCATAAATGTGCCCACAGTTAATAGGTCTGGGTGTTAAAATCTTGGCAATTGGATATCAAATTCGAAATTGGCGACTCAAAAAACATCAGTTATCGTCATTATAAACTGTGTGTAGTTAATTAATTGGATTGCGCTCATCAGAAAGGAACCAACCCAGATTAAGTTAACACTGAGAAAGGAGGTTTGGAGTTTTATTTCTGCATACACAAAAAAAGATTGGTAGAATTTTTCCATTCCTTCACGCTGTATTTCACACAGCGTCAATTTAGAGTCAAATCTGCCAGAAGAAAGGTAAACGCTACTATATACCGGTACAGGTAACCCTACCCTGGTATTCCTCTGGCGGAATATCGACTTGAATATTGGTAGATTTTACCATTCCTTCACGCTGTTTCAAATACAGCGTAAAGGGATGGTAAATTCTACCAATCTTTTTTTTCAGTGTAATACTCGATAAAGAAAATAAACTTTAACCCCTTTTTTACAAACTAAGTTCTGTTTTCCGATTTTCAGTTTTTGGCAGAAGAAAATATACGGGTAGTGGAACTCGAATACATTCTCAACTCAATTTTTTCAAAAATGTGGGTTGGTCCCTTTCTGATAAACTCGGTCCAATTTTGTTTCATCATTTGAATCGAAAGATTAAATACGGCGTGACGGCTTTCCCACGCGACGAGCGACAAGTCGGAGGCAGCAGAAGTGTCACGTGTCCGAAGTTTGAAAATTCAAGTTCAAGATTAATGTGACACTTCCACTTCCAGGGTCGACCCCGAATGACGGTCGGTTTGAGCCGAGCTTAGGCATATCATCGAAGCCCTGGTAACGGGGGACCCTCTCCTCTCCCCGTCCCCCGTTTTTAACGCTCTCTTAAACTGCAAAACGGCCCATAAAAAAACTTTTTAATTACGATCGAGGCGATAAATCGAGTGAGCAAAGTTGTTGGATAGTTAATAGGCAATTATGTATGATTTATTCGTGGCCGGGGAGGGTTTATCTCGTCGTTTTTTTATTCTGGCCGCGCGAGGGGTTGAGGGGGGTTTCCTGTGTTTTGAAAAGACAAAAGAAGAGAATTAACAGGAAGATATGTGAGGCGCAATTGACTACGAAATATAGTATGAATAATTAAAGCGACCTGAAATATTTACTCTCGTGTAATGTTTTCGCAAGGCGCAATGGGCACATCGGAGGTTTCCCAAAGTAGCTCAAAGTCTAGAGGTTATTGTTAAAAGTTCAAGTTAGATCTTACCGATGGGTTTGGTTGACAGGACGTCGTTTTCTTGACGAAAGAACGTAACTACATCTCAATGTTGCGAAATTTCCTCTCGCAAATAGGAATTTAACCACGAAGCCGTTGAGCATTTCTTACCGAAAATTTCACTGATTTTGACTGATTTTGAAAGTCAGTGAAATTTTAGGGTCCCTCCATATCCACTTTGTCATCTCGATTCATAGCTTTTTCTATTAATTTCAACAATCAGTCCGGGTGGGTTCAGAGCAGGGCCTTTATCGATGCCCCTCCTTTCCTTTTCGGTCAATCAATTAACCAAGACCTTTTGGTGGATCTGACCATAAAATAGTAATTAAAAGTAACCAAGAAATTAACTCTGTAGCCGGAATCGGGGGCTTAAAATCAGTTGTCAATCAAAGTCAATCAACAATTCGTCAAACTCCATCCAAAAACGCGACACGGAGGTTGCCGTACCCTTCGATGTAGCGTCTATCTCTGCCGTGTTAAGGAAGAACGCCGTATGAACATTCAAGAGTTGCCAAATTTACTTCGATACATACATACATACATACATACATGAGTCGCTTTTATAGCGCTCTCTGGCGCTTTGTGACGCCTAATCGCCACAAAACTCGGTCTTCCCACAATCCATCAGGGAGTTGACACTCCTTCATCTCATTGAACATCCTTTGTGCCCACCCTCTCACTAGGCGTCTCCTTCGTCTCCTCCCAGGAGGAACCCAATCAAGCATCTTCTTTGGCAGCCTCTCTTCCGTCATCCTGCTAACATACCAGACAAGCTGTTTGGTCATGACGTCGAAGAACACGATGTCATTTTCGACTTCCATAATATGACGTTTACGTTTACTTCGATAAAACGTTTGTTTTTGAGGAAAGCTACGAGTATTTTTCCTTTAAATTTTTAGAATCTGTAGGTGAAATTGCGAAAAAAATTATCTAAAAAATGGAGATGTTGCATGTGTGAGGAATTTGCGCGATTTGACCATTGATTCTTATGTAAAAGTTCACGAGAAACACGATGGTTTCACTGGTTTTCTCTGAAATCGACTCCCAAGCTCAAAAAAAGCTCTCAAGTTGAGGCCAAAATGGAGGGGATATCCCACGCTATCCTGAGAGTCCACCTCTACATCAAAACAAACTCTTAATGCAAAGATAGGGAGCAAATACATTGACAGGGCTGCCACTTTATTTGGGGACTCTAAAATTGAAAACACGACAACCCTGCTAATGTATTTGCTCCCTATCTTTGCATGGAGAGTTGCCTTGATGTAGACGTGGACTCTTAGGATAGTGTGGGATATCCCCTCCATTTTGGCCTCAATTTGAGAGCTTTTTTGAGCTTGGGAGTTGATTTCAGAGAAAACCAGTGGCACCATCGTGTTTCTCGCGAACTTTTGCAAAAGAATCAACAGTCAAATCGCAAATTCCTCACACAAGCAACATCTCCATTTTGTTCGCAATTTCACCTACAGATTCTGAAAATTTATAGGAACAATGCTCGTAGCTTTCCTCAAAAATAAATGTTTTATCGAAGTAAACGTAAACGTCAAATCATGAAAGTCGAAAATGACATCGTGTTCGACGTCATGACTAAACAGCTTGTCTGGTGCGGTCATGTTAATAGGATGACGGAAGAGAGGCTGCCAAAGAAGATGCTCGATTGGATCTCCATTACCTATCTGAAAAATTGGAAGGAAAATATTCATAGCTTTACCAGAAAACTCGCGTTTTATGAAAGGAAATCTGGCAACGCCTGAAGGTTGATACGGCGTTTTTCCTCAGCACGGCAGATCTGTCAACACCTGGCTCACTACGTCCTTACCTCGTTCTCTCCGCCCCGCGTTCACCGCTGAGTTCCTGTTCCGATCCGACCTCTTTGATTCAGACCAAGGACCCGGAGTTCCATCCGCGCCGCGCGCTTTCGGCTCCTCTGATTTGATTTGCTATGTAAATCACGCCGAGCGTAATCAATCGCAACCCCTTTTTTGGCCCGACCCCAGCCCCCCTCACCCC
>NW_017547236.1:533167-555756 GCF_001854935.1 Bemisia tabaci
TCCGCGAGCCATCCCCACGGGTTCTGCATAAGACATGGCCATCAGCGAGGTGCAAAGGTCAGAAACGGAGCCGGCGCGCCATGCATATTGCATCGGGGGATTTTCACGGCGTTCGATGAATTAGTCATCGCCGGCTCCGCGGCGGCGGGCGGCACCGCTTTCGATTCCGCGGCGGGAAATCCTTGAAAAATGACTCCGGCGACGGACGCGGGGTCCGCAAAAAGCTGCTTCTTTTGAATTCATGGGTGCGCGCGGGGTGTGTGAAAATGAGGCCACATTATGGGAGCGCCTTGGGAGATGCGCCTTCATTATGGAAGATACCACCCACAAGCTTGTATGAAAATCCTGGTTGACAAAATGTTCCAATGAGAGAAAAAAATTGGTCTCGGTAGTATGGAGGCGCTTTGATAGATTCGCCTTCAGTTTAAAGGATAGGCAAAATACGCTTGTATAGTTGTATCCAGATTTCAATGAGAGAACAAACATTAGTCTTGATCGATAATAATCCTTTCCAGTTTTAGTGGTCTGGCGATTTTAGGATGTTATCTCTCCTTGACGACCGGTGATTTTACCATGTTCGGTGAAAAAAATTGAGTTAAATTACCAAATAAAGTTAAGTTGCTCAGTAAACATGGAGTGTGCAAAGAATCGTACTCCACTCATTCCTTTTCGTTTCATGAATTTGCGTAGGGTGTGTGAAAATGAGGCCACATTATGGAAGCGCCTTGGAAGATGCGCCTTCATTATGGAAGATACCACCAACAAGCTTGTATAAAAATCCTGGTATCCAGATGACAAAATGTTCCAATGAGAGAAAAAAAAATTGGTCTCGATAGTATGGAACCGGCTACAGTATGGAGGCGCTTTGATAGATTCGCCTTCAGTTTAAAGGATAGGCAAAATACGCTCCCACAAGCTTGTATAGTTGTATCCAGATTCCAATGAGAGAACAAAAATTAGTCTCGAGCGAAAGTAATCCATCTCACAATCAGTACTCTGGTGATTTTAGGGTGTTATTCCTCCTTGACGACCAGTGATTTTACCATGTTCGGTGAAAAAAACTGAGTTAAATCACCAAATATAGTAAACTCGCCTGGTAAACATGAAGAGTACAAAAAACCATACTCCGCTCACTACTCCTAGATTCATGAATCTGCGCAAGGTGTGTGAAAATAAAGCAGCAGTCATGCTTCGGTGGATTCGCCTTCAGTTAAGAGGATAGGCACAAGTTACTTCGATAAGCTTGTTTAGTGGTATCTAGATTGCAAAGTTTTCAATGAAGGAGAGAGTTTGGGAAAATAACACATTTGTTTGATAATTGTGTTTAGTTATATCCGAATTTTCAATGATTTTAGCACGTTTTCTCGTGTTTATAAATCCGATGATAATTTCCTGATGATCTATGAGAGGATAGGGGGCGATGACGATTGGGTGTCGCAGAACGTGAGGTAAGCGTCTGCCATGTACTTACGAGTATGTATACATCCGATAATATTACCGTTTTTGGTAAAACAAACTGAGTATCTTCGCTGACAGAAAGTACACTTCTTAAAGTCACTAAATTCTTATTTCATAAGTTAAAATTTGTAATTCTTTTTCAAGTTATTTTTTCTCGACGTTGAAGTTTTGACAGGAATTTGCGTATAGTAAACTATATAGGAAAAAATGCAACTTAGTGCGTTTTTTCTAAATTCGATCCACGTGAAAGTCACGATTTTGACCAACAAGATATTCGATGATTAGCTTCATTAAACTCTATCGAAAAAATTCCATTTAACGGTTTTCTTTCGCTTCAAGATAACTGTGTCCAAAACCTGAGGTGTTTTTTCAACCTTAGATGTAACAGCATAAAAGATACAAAAAAAAAATTGGATAAAATAAAATTGCATTAATTCATCCTCGGAATAAAACGTAGACAAGGAGAGAGAGGGGTACCAAATGAGAGGGAGAAAAAAGAAAAAATAATTAGAAAAATCTAACCTAATATAGCGCCAATTTTTAAATGAAAAATTCGCGATAGTAGCAGGAAGTAGAACACTGCCGTGATAAGGAAGAACGCCTTATGAACATTCGAGTGTTGCCAAATCTCCTCAAATTAAACATGTATTAGCGAGGAAAGTTTTGCATTATTCTCCTCGAAATTTTCAGATATTTTAGATTAAATCGCGAATAAAATTGTCTGAAAAATGTGTAGAAAAATATTCACAATTTTCTCGGTAAATTTGACTTTTATTGAAGGAAATATGGCAACAGCTGAAGGTCCATATTGCGTTTTTCCTTAGCACGACAGAGCAGGTGGCTGAGGAGTTTTGAAACAATTGAGAAACAACAACCGGAGAGGTAGAGAGGCGAGAAATATGCAATATTATTCTGAATGAGAGGAGTTAAAATCAGACGGCGGGATAACAGAAGCGATGGAGAGCTGTTTGAGACGTTACGCTGCAGGGATTCTTTCATCCCTTTCACCCGTCTTGCTCTCCTTCAACGTCTTCCCTTCAGTAAACTTCTCCTTTTCCCCTGTCAATCGGTCATTTCTTTGATTCCTCCTCGGATACTTTTCTCGATACTTTACAGGGCGTTGCCAACTCGCGGACAAAAAGACACTAAAAATTTTCCCCCCTGAGATATCATTTCGACTTGAAGCGTCGTTTCTTGTCGACATATTTGGTTTCACTTTTTTTGAGTTAGAGAAACCATATTTTGCCATCCGTTCTTTGAACTTAATCTTAATGATAACAAAACGACGTTTTTTTAACGAAAAAAAATTATGGCTTCCAACTTATATTCGGCGCTAAATATAAGAGTAGTGGTACCAGTCAAAGGTACGGTTGAGTCTGTCGAAAGTGTGGTTGGATCAACCATACCTCTGGCTAGTGCAACTACTCTTATACCTGGCGTCAAAATGATCCAGGAATATAGTTGGGATTGTGATACTTTTTTTTCAGTGTAACCCGCCAAAACACATGTGAAGGGACGGGATTTTATCGACCGGCATATTTATATTTACAGTATCCTTGCGTTGACAAATACCATGGTAGTTCCTCACGTTTTTCGCGAAGAACCGTCAGCCATGTTGACTGTTGTGTAGCATCCTAGTGCGCAAGGGTTGGATGGAGGAATTCCTCTTGCAAAATTTTCACCTGTGAAGTAATATAATTTTTTAAGAAAAAAGCTTAAAAAACGCATATTTTCTACTCAGAGTATGACGTTGGGAGTGTATTGCATACCATCCCGATACGCTCATTGTGCTTTTTGTGTCATATTTTCTATAAGATTTAACTCTTTTTAGTATACTAACTAATATAAAAATCAGTGAAGGTACAAGAAGTCAAAAACTTAGATTATTTATACGAGGAAAAGCCATGTCAGGAGCACCAATCATCAAAGGAACAAGTCAATGGCCAAAATCACCAATAACTAAATGCATAGTAGTAAAATAAAATCAAACTTAACTAAATTTAACTAAAAAACTTCATTTTAATTTACTTCTAAATTCTTTTTTAAACTTTCTTTATTAAGTTATTCCATTAAATTAATTTAAATGTAATCCACTTCATTTTTAAAAAATTATGTGTTGACTTGATTTTAGTTTAAAAAAATTCTAAATACTAATTATGAATTTATATTTAACAGCGATATATAAATATCTTTAAATGAA
The DNA here is from genome assembly GCF_001854935.1 of Bemisia tabaci. Classification (NCBI taxonomy): domain Eukaryota; kingdom Metazoa; phylum Arthropoda; class Insecta; order Hemiptera; family Aleyrodidae; genus Bemisia; species Bemisia tabaci. The sequence goes on from NW_017547236.1 coordinate 536,826, forward strand.
ATTTACAGATTGTAGATTGTTAATTAAAGAGCAGATTCTTCTAGTTAGGTTTAACTACCGCAACAGAAGGCTGAAGTTTGCAACAGGCCCATTCTTGAATTCGATTAAAAGAAACTGAGGAACAGAACTGTGTCAAATCATCAATACTATAAATGGACGAATATCTGCCAAACGGAACTATGTTCATCATGAAATGAACCCCGTTATGTATATATTCTTATGCATAAAGTTCTGCTTGACAGAAATACGTCCAAATGACAACGATATCGGCATCAAGGCCGGCGCTTCCCTTTCCATCCGAAGTATGATGTTTCCGTAATCTAAGATGCGCTTTTCAATTAAAAGTCTCCAGTTGCCTATGTCACGACCGGAGCTTTTATCGCATTTCAAAGTCCGGAGCAGATGCCTACTCATGTCACGATCTAATCTGACAATGAGTCCAAAATATTCTCTCGATTCTCCAATTTCTGGTCTTTCGAGAGCGGCTTGGCCATGGCGTAGAATTATATTTTTCTGGTTTGAACTTACGTATCGGCAAAAAATGATACCTGTTAAAACGTCAAGATGTACTTTTCGCAAAAGAGAGATATCGTTCCTCCGGGATACACGACCATATATCTCTAGACAAGGTACACATTTATGTATTTTGATAATTATATATTCCCTCTTTAACATTTCAAGTGAAAGGCTATTCGCGGAACAACGGTTATTAACGTATACTTTTACGTTTAACAATATTTACGTAAAAAGGTAAGCGCTGTTAATAAATCCGAGAAAGTGAGATATTCTTCACATCTTGGGATCTCTCTCGAGTGAGTTGGATCGCGTTTAGCAAAAAGGAACCAGCGTGATTAGTGTTTTGAAAATCGTGCAACTTCTCCTTCTGTTTTAAAAATACTCAATATATATGTACAGTACACAAATGGACCACTAGACAAGGTACGAATTTCAGCATACTGATACATGTTTCTTCATCAAAATTTCACGTAAAATACGATGCGCGGAACAAAAATTACTGAAATCAACTCTTTCCGAAGATATTTAATGATTCTTGGTGCTTGAATTGAATCCACCCGCTCATGAAAACTCAATGCTCTGCGTGATTCACATCGCGCGCTAAACGTTATCATGAACGTCTCTGCGATAAAAAAATCTGGCAACCTCAATCTTGACGCTTTGGCTCAGCTATAGCAAATTATTTATAGTTTGAAAAGCACATGGTGTGAAATGAACATTACTCGATTGAGAAGATTGTTGAAACCGTTGTAGTGCGCGATTTGACTCACGTAGAGCTTTGAGTTTCTTGTTAGTGGGCAGTTCAAATTCCTTGTGACCAATGTGAAATAAAAAAGTCAATATCTCCATTAGGAGTTGGTTTTAGTAATTTTCGTTGCGCGAATTGTGCATGTTCTACGTAAAATTCTGGTTAAGGAACATGTATCAGAATGTTTAAATTCGTACCTTGTCTAGTGGTCCATTCATACAATTCTTTTCCTTTGAAATTGACAATTTTTTGGTGAAAAGCCAAAGCTATTTGCTATTCTGGGTGATTTTTTAGATAATTATGAAGAAGCAACATTTTTACAACACTGTAATCTCGCTGATTCCTCTTTGCTAAATGCGATCCAGTTGATGTGTGCGTAAGGTTGGGGTCAAAGCTTGAATACAACTATTCAACCTTTAATGCTGTCTGTGATGCATGTGAAAAATTTGAAGGCGTTCTGACTTTCTTCACCCTGAGTTATATCAGTATAGTTTTATCGATAGCGAGTCTATGCCTCGTAATGCCTCATTAAACAACGCTAAGGGTTATTTCGGTTACCAATTGGTACAATTAAGGCACAAAACTTGACAACAGCCGCCAACAGCGATCTTATCTCCCTACCCTCCTCGGCTTTCCGGAGTACCTGTGATATACTGCGAGCAACTCCCAACACACGCGTACATGAGTGTGTAGCACTGTGGTTATTTTGTAAATTAAGGGCGCGAAGTACAGATACCCGTGCTTGATCGCACCACCAGCACCGCTACCCTTGATTAGCGTCACAGACTGTGTCATTAGCTCCCACTAGGGTACATCTATCTTCGTTTCGATCACCCCCTCTCATTCCCTCTCACGGAAACAAAACTCGCGTATATTCATTACCAATCCTCAAGAAACGCTAATTTTGAGGAATTTATAAAACAGCACTGATTAGGTGGGGGATGGGATAGAAGATCGTCGAATTCCGGCCAAAGTATTACAAGCTCCATGCGACGATTAAAAGTTTCCGCCACCATTTTATTTTATTACAGAAAATTGTTGGTTGAATCTGTTTGACAATTTCACTGAATTTTATCGGCAGCACAAAGAAAATTCAGCGCAATTTTTGGACAACTTCGTTCAACCATTTCTGTGTACGAAAATAAAATGGCGGCGGAAATTTATCAGAAACGTCGCATGGCGCTTGCGATACTTTGGTCAGAAGGTGATGAGATGGAGATTTATGAGAGGAGATGCGTGATATCTCACGCATTCCGGAGAGTTCTAATAGTTGTATCATTGCACCTTAGAAATGCGACGGAAGATTTAAATGGAAATAGCCTCTATGCATGCTGGGCGTGTCGATTTCCGTTGACATTTTTGCAGTCGTGAATGCATAGCTGAAGTACGCTCCAGCTAGAATTGTATACAGGGTGATCCAAAAGTCCCTTCCACCCCCTCTAACTTTTTACCTAATTGAGGTAAAGATTTGGAACTTGGGGGATATTCCTAGGTCAAAGGGAGCTACTTGTTGGCCCCCCTAAAATTTTCAGGGGGCCCCCCTGGGGGGGGCCACGACCCCCAACTTTTAATTTTCAAATGAGAAGACCCCCTTTGTGATAGCTTGTTCGAAAGAGCATAAAAAAAGAAAACTTTTCGCGCAAACCCGAAGTCAATATCTCAAACCGTTTCAAAATGGCGGCCGGTTAAAGTTCAAAATGGCCGAAAATTCACACCGGTTATTTGTCGATGGATTTGCGCGAAAATCGGTATGTAGGGGTATTTTGACACGAGAAAAACGAATTTGACGTTAGATTTTCAAAAAAACCGAAATTTCCAAAATGGCCGCCGGCTACAGTTCAAAATGACAAAAAATTGATTTTTTTAGAAATCTAAGTTCAAATTTGTTTATCTTATGCCAAAATACTCTCAAATTCCAAGTTTTAGGCAAATCCATCAGCAAAAAACCGAGGTGACAATTTTCGGTCATTTTAAACTTTAACCGGCGGCCATTTTGGAAATTTCGGTTTTTTTGAAAATCTAACGTCAAATTCGTTTTTCTCGTGTCAAAATACCCCTACATACCGATTTTCGCGCAAATCCATCGACAAATAACCGGTGTGAATTTTCGGCCATTTTGAACTTTAACCGGCCGCCATTTTGAAACGGTTTGAGATATTGACTTCGGGTTTGCGCGAAAAGTTTTCTTTTTTTATGCTCTTTCGAACGAGCTATCACAAAGGGGGTCTTCTCATTTGAAAATTAAAAGTTGGGGGTCGTGGCCCCCCCAAGGGGGGCCCCCTGAAAATTTTAGGGGGGCCAACAAGTAGCTCCCTTTGACCTAGGAATATCCCCCAAGTTTCAAATCTTTACCTCAATTAGGTAAAAAGTTAGAGGGGGTGGAAGGGACTTTTGGATCACCCTGTATAGCAAATGGGTGGTTTTTCTACGAGGATTAAAAATAAACGAGTGGTACGGAATATAACAAAAGAATATGAACAATGCAAAACGATAATCCGGGTATCGGAACTTGCCTGTTTTGAAAACGCCTTCAAATGCGGCGTGATACCTCACGCATTCCGGAGAGTTAAAATAGTTGTATCATTGCGCCGTAAGAATGTGACGGAAGATTTAAATGGAGATAGCCTCCATGCACGCTTGGTTTGTCGATTTCCACTGAAATTTTTTCAGTGGTGAATGCATTGCTGAAGTGCGCTCCAGCTAGAATTGTATTTACAAATGAGTGGTCTTTCTACGAGGATTAAAAAGAAACAAGTGGCACGGAATATAACAAAAGAATATGAACTATGCAAAACGATAATCCGGGTATCGGAACTTGGCTGTTTCGAAAACGCCCTCAAATGCGGCGTGATACCTCACGCATTCCGGAGATTTCAAATAGTTGTATCATTGCGCCGTAAGAATGTGACGGAAGATTTAAATGGAAATAGCCCTCGTAAGACACGACAAATTATAACAGCACACTATATTTTTTTAAATGTACGTACTTACCAAAATGTGTAGTGTTTTGGTCAAATGGGAAAAATCTGAAACGGAAAATACACAAATCGAGATTAGGGCGTGGCGAATATCGTGGCGCACCAAGATTAAAAAAATAGACTCTTCAGAGAAAGAGGTATAATTAAGTCCAATAGGGATTTCAATCTTGAAAAGAAATGAACCGATGGAGAAGATTCTTCCTCAAAAACATATTTTCTTCGTAAATTATACATTTACGATTTTTCATGCTGAAATCTTTCCAACATGCATGCATGATGCATGTGTGCCACAGAAAAAAATCTAACTTTAGCTAGGCATTTTGTCGTTCTTGACTTTTAGAACTTAAGCCCTCAGCTGTATTTCCAAAACATAATTTTGATGGCCAAAGGGCAAGACGACGTTTCGCCGTTTGCGACTTTGCAAGACGAAGAAGACATTGGGATTATGCAGCAATCTTATTGGTTGCAAAGGATGGTTCCTATAGACAAAGGGAGAAAATGATGGACTAACTACAGAGTCTCTCATGGGTTGCTGTTAGTTAGCTCTATTATTTACTTCCTTTGTCCATTGCAACCGTTTGCATCCACCAATGGGATTCCTCCGCATCGATTTGCCTTTTTTCCCTATAGCTTTGTCTATATGAATTTCAGTAACCGGCCCGCAGGTCTGATTTAGTGTCTTTTGTAAGGCCTTGTCTCCACGAGCCGTTTCACGAGATTCGTCCCAGGGAAAATCCCACTTACGAAGTTCGGAAAAATATTGAGTTAATCAATATTTTTCCCAGTACCAAGTATGGTACTTGTACCCCTAGGATCCACTGAGAGAAGAAGAAGAAGTGAAAACGAATTGTGCGATATTTTATACATTACTACATTGTTAATGTTTGTTTAGTTAAAATAATGCGTCTAATTGTCAATTGAGTGCAATTATTATTTTAATCGCGGTTAAATACTTGACTTAAACTAATTTATCTTCCCGCGCAAACTAGTTTCAGGACTGTATGAGCCCCGTCCCGTGGAGACGGTAACTGGGAAAAATCCCAGAAGTTTCATTCCTGCGATTCGAACGTGGGACAAATCCCATGAAAACGTCCCGTGGAAACAAGGCCTCAATGTATCCCAGCGTCGAAGAGAAGACGTGAGTTCGCATCTGTGTGGATTCACGCGGAATCAAGAAAGAAAGAAAACATGACTACTCGATTTTCAAGAGATGCTCAAGGTAGGAAAAAGGCGGCAAACCAGGGAATTGACGCTAAACTCGAGAAATAGAATTAGTGTCGAGAAAGAGACGGAGTTGTAGATGTGAGGACGGGACGCGGTTCGTGGCTGTCGAAACCAAAATCAGAGGCTTCGCACATAACCTGTCATACGCTGCAAGAGACTTCTTACTGCTCGTACGTCTCTTCGTTTATAATGTTCTGCTAAGGAACACCACCGTATGAGCCAGTGGCGTGGCGTGCTTTGCGATATATCGATTCATATGCCATTTAAACCTATGAAAAAAGATCGATTATCAGGGTGTTCGCAGCGAACACCTTAGTAATCGATTCTTTACCATAGCTTCAAATGGCGAGATATCGATAATCGATTATTCACGCCACGCCACTGGTATGAGCACATGCAGCAACGTTGTTTAATTTCTTCTCATGAATTAAGACCTTTCTGGAAACCTCTGAACTTTCTCAAATCAATTTTTCACCGCAGAATTGAGAATTTTCACGTGTCTACAATTCAATAAGTTGGACTGGTAAGTGAACATTTTTCAGTGAACTGAGGACTGAAATATTATCAGTTTCTAAAATGAACGATTATTTGAGGATTGATTATAACTTACTGTAATATACTTAAAATACTCTAAAAAACTTCGTGAATTGGACCCGAAGTTCCCGCCAAATGAATCTCTGAAGTTTCCGGACACACTTCTGAAGTACTGTGGTTAACTCCAGAGTAGTTTCAACCAAAATCCTGAAGTACTTCAGATGTGCAACCCAAATTTTGGCATTTGGATCTCAAGTTTTCAACTGGACCTAAACTTTGGGTCTCTCGCACGAAGTTTTTCCTCTTCGTTTCATGACGTCACAAGGTGGTAATTCCTCTTTTTAAAGTTAGTTGTTTTCTATTTCTTAGATAAAAAAAAATTGTTAAAAACATCTGTCAGTTCATCACTAACTATATACTTGTAAAAAAACTCTTATAAAGCGATAAATCTGTTTGGTGCAAATTCTCCTCTATAGGAATGTGCAATTTTATTTTAAGTCTCTGAAAATTTAAAAAATCAACATGCATTTTTTAACTCTTCTCTAAAACATACATTTTGTGGAGGAATTTGAAAACATCAGAACTCTCATACGGGTTCTGTCTTTGCACGGCAGAAAAAGAAGGGTGAAAAAGACAGAATGTACTGTAAAGAGGTTGGAGGTTAGGGGAAGGGTAAACTTCTTGCGCGAACATAAAGGGTTTTGATTTAACGTCGTTATATCGAAAAAGAATCTGTAGTTGCTGTTGTCGGGGAGCCCTGTGGTTCGAAATCATTGACATTGATGTCATTTACTGCTACGTGACTCTTATACGCAAGGCTACCTTATTTTCTTTATCGAACCGGTACTCGAGGGAGTTGCTCACGGATTTCCTTTTAAAAGCAAGGATGCAAGGACTATTTGAGGATTTCTTTTCTTCTCAACAATTTGCCAATGACAAAAACTGCTAGTTAATTCAATTAAAGTGCTCGCTTGCAAGCATAATGTGCAGATCATATCTAAATTATTTTATGAGATAGAGTTGGTATGGATGATTGTCTTCAGCCCACGGACCGATAAAATCTTTGTTTCACTTACACGCTTACAGTAAATACCTTTATCGACATTGAGGTTAAATGTATTTTCCGCCCTGGGATAATTGATGCCCATTTTAAAGATCATTAAATTAATTAAATAATCACTGATGGATGTAACATGATATAGATTGAGCATTTGCAACAGTCTAGGATTTGTTCGTGGTGATTCTCAGCGCCTGGATGCAACTATACATGCTCGAGGGATATCCGCATTGCATATGACAAAAATTGAAGGCGCTTCTGATTTTTCTCGCACAACCATTCATAGGTATACACAGGTCCGGTGTGTTGTCATTTTGTCACTGTAATGGTTACATCTACATTGCAGCGTTTTAAAACCTCATCTCTTATTTTAATTTTTTGGAAGGAAACCAATTTATTTCTCCTAGAATTTTGCGGATATGATCTACTAATGGACAATAAAATTTCATAAAATTTTGAATGGGGATGCTGCTTGATTTTCCTACAGCAAATTGAAATCGGAACACGCCTTAGCGCCACAAGAGTGACAAAATATGGCCCAAGAAGTGGTACTTTGAGAGATCAAAGCGTCCGATGGGGGTTGGATCACGTAGCAGCCAGGCAGTCTGCTCTTCGTATTTTATATTGGGCTGCGCTGCGGCCAGCGGGCCGATTATTGAAATGATAGACAAAGAAGACAAAAGGGATTTGGAGGGATCCTATTGGTTGAGGCGTGTGGTTGCAATGGACAAAGGAGATAAGTACTACACTGACTAACGGCAACCAACAAGGTATATTTGGTTAGCCCGTCTTTTCGCCCCATAGTCTACAACCATCAGCCAATTCAATCGAAAGGATCGCTCATTACTTTCCACGTCTTCTTTGTCTATCGCCTTGCCTATCAATTTCAACAATCAGCCCTCAGATGCAAGTTAATTTTTCTTGTAAAAACTGGAAGCGTGTTAAAAATTTGTTTCAGCCGAAACTTTACCCCATAGTCCCCACCCATATCACCCATTTCAACCAATAGGATCGCTCCATATTTCCTACGTCTTCTTTGTCTGTCACTTTGTCTATCAGTTTCATTAATCAGCCCGCAGGAAACACAGGCCTCAAGCGGTTATTACTCGTGCAATATTGGTAATGAGAGCAAGCCGAGGAATGAAACAGCATGTCTTCTTTGTCTATAGCTTTGTCTATCAATTTCAATAATCAGCCCTCTAGCGGTTATAATCATGCAACATTGGTAATGCGAGCAAGCCGCGGAATGAAACAGCATGTCTTCTTTGTCTATAGCTTTGTCTATCAATTTCAATGATCACTGATCAGCCCACTAGCGATTATAATCGTGCAACATTGGTAATGCGAGCAAGCCGCGGAATGAAACAGCATGTCTCCTTTGTCCATCGCTTTGTCTATCAATTTCAATAATCAGTCCTCTAGCGGTTATAATCGTGCAACATTGGTAATGCGAGCAAGCCGAGGAATGAAACAGCATGTCTCCTTTGTCCATCGCTTTGTCTATCAATTTCAATAATCAGCCCTCTAGCGCTTATAACCGTGCAACATTGGTAATGAGAGCAAGCCGAGGAACGAAACAGGAGATACCGACATCGGAAGTGCCGGCAATAGAATTTTCACCGACCTCTTAAAGACAGTAAAAAACCGCCTGCGTTAGTGTCGTGAGGAAGAAGTGATGTCGGTGGGAGAGGGGAGGGGGGGGGGCTCCTTTCAATTTGGTGGTGCGAAAACTATTTAGACGGTCGCGGCGAGATGGTGAGAATTCCGGCGACGAAACGAGGCGAGATGCGCGGCGGGGAAACGGGACGTGAGGCGCCGCTAACCTGATTTTCCCGGGGCAAACATCAAAAAAATTGACGCGCTCCGGGGAGGGAGAAATGAGCGGAGCGGGGGGGGAAGGAAAATAGCGAGGTTGGAAATTAAAGCTCGCATTCCAGATTCTCCTCAGCTTCGCATTTTTTTTTTTTTCACTTTTTCGTTTCCATTTTAAGTCCTCGGCGACTCTTGTTCGACCCTTCGACGGAGATGTTCTGTGGCGTCTCGGACGTGATCAATTGAGAGCCATTGACGCCGGATTACAAAAGAATGGACCCCTCGTTAGAGGTTAGAGGTTACCTTGCCACCAATTGAAGTTCCTTATGATTCCCGTGAGGTAGATACAGGGATATTGTACAGAGTAATCTAAAATTAAACCGCCATACTGCAGGAGCGTTTTCTACGGGTGGAAATAAGACAATTTTTCCTGCAGAGTTTTTCGAAAATTACCCCCTCGGGAGCTACAGCCCCCCCGCCCCAATTTTGCGAAAAAATCATGTTTTTTTAAATTAAGGCAACGCTTGTGAACAAATAAAAATGACAATGCCCGCATGATTTTTAGCGCTCACTGGAAAAAAAAACAAAAAAAACAAATGGGATCTAGACTCCAGACTCTTGAAAACATTGACAAGAAAAAATGCTCTTGATTCAATCGGATTTTTGCTTGAATCAAAACGAAATCCGCTTAAATTAAGAGGCTTGGTTTTTGATTTAAGCTAGATTCTGATTGAATCAAGAGTACTTTTTCTTGTCGATGTTTTTAAGAGTCTGGATTCTAGATCTAATGTATTTTTTTCCAGTGTGTCTTTTTTGTCTATNGGTTTTTTTTTTTTTTGGGGGGGGGGGAGAACCTTGTTCATTCTTCGGACGCGCCTCGGCCATTCGTGTAGAATCCAAGAGTTCCACCCTAATAATCCTGTCGCCACTCACCGCACTACAACAGCCGGGCAAGGGAGAGAACCCTAACCTAATTTTTACGTGTTATCGTCCCCTCTAGTTGTTGGCTCGTCCCTTGAGTCATATCTGTAACGCTCATTCTCTAATTGTTGCGACGTTCCGTTTTCCAGCGAGCCGGGGTGGGATTCACCCCTCCTCAATGGTCGCACAGTGGATCGAGTCATTTAGAGAGGTTGAAATTTCTGACTAAAACTGTAAATTTTGGTGTATATTTTGTCACATTTTACATTTCAAGGGGTGCTAAGGGAGCAAAATTTCACGAGGGAACCAATGTAACTACTTTTAGAACTTCAAAGTCTTGTATAAACGGAGTTGTACGCGTTTAAATAGTTTCCGAATTTTGTCCGACCGCTCTTATTGACGCGATCAACTGTGCGTCGGCGGAAGAAGCCCGAAAGCAAAAGCAGCGTGCTTTATTCTTCATTTATTTCCCTCCGCTGTGGATTTTTCATGCGCGGATCCTAACCTCTACTTGTTGCGCCTTTTTAATGTTGAATCAAGTGCCAAGCCACCGAGAGTGCTGCCTTTAGATGCATTGGACCATTAAACATCGCGCGATGTTCCGAGTATTCTGTAAGATGACCGCGTTGAATTGTAGTTTCGAACTTGGTTCGCAAAATACGAAAGATGCGCAATTTTCCTCTTGAATCAGATAATCAAGGAATAGAGGTGTAACATATTTTCGGTCTTCCCATTGCAGTCAAATTTTCAACTCCATTTGCCCCGACTGCTGGTTGACGTTGATTAGTTTTACAGGAAAAGAAAAGTTCTCGTATGCTCATAAAATGTGAAAATTTTCGAATATGCTGAGGTGTCGTATTGTGCTAAGGAAGAACGCCGTATGAGCCTTCGGACCTTGCCTAATTTCTTTTACGAAAGCTCGAATTTTCTGGAAAAATCATTTTTATATAACACACCATTTACCTGGCCCAAAAAAGTTCGGTGTTCAATATAAGCCATGACAGTAGCCTTATGAAATTTGTTATCTTTGAGATGATTGTCAAACTGGATTTTTGGTTTGTCAAGCTGCATTTTCGGTTCATCAAAGCAAACTTCCGGTCTATGTAACCGACCTTGTGCGTTAAAGTGAACTGACAAACAAAGTTGGGTCACATATGTCAAACCGTCGGTTACACGAACCGAAAGTTCAGTTTGACCAACCGAGTAATTGGGATGATAAGGAACATCAACCGTTCGGTTCACATGACCGATTTTTTTCTCAGTGCACTGACAGTTCTCTAAAAATTTGAATTTTTTTTTTTTTTTTTTTTTTTTTTTTTTTTTTTTTNTTTTTTTTTTTTTTTTTTTTTTTTTTTTTTTTTTTTTTTTTTTATTGTTTGCAAAAGAGAGAGGTACTGTGTTGAACTAGCACAGAGTAATGCTCTTATCCATCCGCTGCTCTTTTAGAGGTTTGATTGAAATTAAATTGACAGTGGAGAATTCCTCGAGGTGAGAAATAACTGAACTGAACAGTGGTTAATAATCGGTGCCGCTGCAATGAATGATGATGTGAGCATATTCGGAGAGGAGGTTGGCGGAGGGAGTGGGGGAAGGGATTTGTTGCTATTTCATTGATGGATGTGAGCGGCTTTTCCTCGAATTCGAGAGAGTGATGGGTAGCGTTTTACGCGTCCATCATTGTATCATTCATGCACTGCACCGCTCTGCGGGAGGAAGGAAGTGTCGGAGAATGTGTCTTTATCCTTGTTTTTTCGAGCTGTGCTCATATAAACTTTGATGTGTGTTCAAACTAGCTCTTTTCGATTCAGCGCATACGACGCACAGTGGATTGAGCTAATAGAGGAGGTTGGACATGAAATTTTTGGCTACAATTTCGAATTTTTAAGTTTAGCTCGTCACGAATTCAATTTCAAGGGGTGGTTTTGAGAGGAGTTTCACGAAAAAACCAATGTAACCACTCTTAAACACTTTTCTTTCGCATTTTGGAATTGATTAGCTTTCAAAGTTTCTAGATTTTTTCCGATTTCTCCTATTTTCTCCGAGTCAATAGGAGAAATCGAAAAAAATCTAGAAACTTTGAAAGCTAATTAATTCAAAAATGTGAAACAAAGGAGTTTAAGAGTAGTTACAATGGTTTTTTCGTAAAATTCCCTCTCAAAACCACCCCTTGAAATCGCATTTGTGACGAGCTAAACTTAAAAATTCGAAATTATAGCCAAAAATTTCATGTCCGATCTTTTCTATTTACTCGGCCCACCGCGACGCGCCTTGCAGACTCCATTTCGGACCACACGTACTGCATTCATGGTTATTCTCAAATCAGTTTCTTTTCCCCTTTTTTAGAGGCTTACGTGGTTTATATTTTATTTAGCAGGTTTAAAGAGGCCTTAATACAGGCTGTTCCAGGGTTGATTGGACCTCACCAATATCGATATTTCAAATCGTCAAGGGTATTAGCGGCCTTTTTTTCGAGTTTTTTACCTCGAATAAAAAGGGGGCGGCAAATTACAGGCGACCCATGGGCGGCAAGTAGGTAAATCCGGCCCTGCCGAGGCATAACACATAAAATCTTTAAAACCTTTTTTACGCTTAAAAACTTAAGTTTTAAAAACTCTTCCCCAAATTAAGCTTTAACTTCAATTTTCAAACCGTCATAACTCCGGTTTGGTGTATTATTTTTAAATCCTCTCCACCCCACCCATTCACTAAGTTTCGTATAGTATGACTCTACCCCTTTGTATTCATGACTAAATTTGAATTTTTGTGGACTAAAGACCCCGCGGGAGATCACATATGTATGCATTTATGAGATAGGCCCAAAGTGAGTGAAGCACAGCCTTTGATGGGACTTCGTCGCGGTTTTTTAAGACCTACTCCAACAACTAAATGCCATTGTATCTTATGTTTTCAAAACCCCTCCCCCCTCCTAGCCTCGCTGAATCGGGTGTGCTCTAGAGCTTTGACAGGCAGCACTTGAGCGCGCGAGTGGTGGTATGGCGGCCTTTGATTTTTTTCTAACTCATGTCGCCGTTCCCCTCACGGAATAACCTAACTCCAGTTCAATGTTGCCAAATTTCCCCTCGCAAAGTAAATACTAACCAGGAGAATCCAGGACATTTCGTACTGAGAATTTTACCGATTTTTCCTCAGATTCCACGTAAAAATCAGACAAATTTTTGATACAAATTGCACAGGTGCATGTTTGTGTAATAAATTAATTGTTTAAGCCAATTTGGCAACGTTGGCATGGAGTTACGTTCCTTCGTCCAAGAGACGACGACGTGTCGTGATATGTCAGCGTCTCAAAGGCCTCCTCCTCTTTCCCTTCGTCCACCGCCGTTTTTACTAACGCAAGGAGACTGAAGAGCAACCCTTTACAGTTTCTTTGAAAAGTATCTCATTGACGCCGGCAGCAAAATCGCTCAAGACTCGAGCTTTTTCCGAAGAAGAAGCTCGTCGTCTTTTTCGCTCCTCACCGCCAAAAGTACCATCATTTAGAGCCGGAGACTTCTCCCTACCCCCTCCTCCTCCCAGCCAATATGCAGCACTTTTCTCAATGGTTGCTTTGCGCGTTTTAAGGGCCGCTTTCCGACTATAGAACAGCTCGATCATAATTCAGAATTTTCAGGATTGCACTGAAAAAAAATTCTCGGCGTTTTTACCACGGTCCGTTGGTACCTTTACCATCTCACTTTTTTTACCAATTATTGGTAATTTTACCAAGACAGACTGGTAAGCTTACCTAAAAACCGTTATTTTTACTGTTTTTTTCAGGTAAGAATACCACTTTTATTGGTAATCACTTTCCGGTAGCTTTGCCGTTTTATCTCGGTAATTCTACCACTGTCGATAAAAAATATTGGCGTTTTTACCAAGGTCCAGTAAAATTACTGAGAAAGTTCAATAATTTTACCGAGATTTCTCGGTAAAATTACCAATTCCATAAATGTTAATTTTACCAAGAAAAAACTGGGATCAAATAGAACCCTGAATTATTGGTAATTTTACCCTTTTCTTAGTAAATACACCGAGATTTTTTTTCAGTGTGAAAGCTCAAAAATAATGCTTACAAGAGGCCAATATCTTTAAATAGTCGAGAAACTAGGAAGACATTTATTCAAAAAAGTCAATCGCTATGACGAAAAGTTAAAATTGAAGGAATCGGAGAGCTTGAGAAAATGATGATGAGGGCGAAAAGAGAATGTGGATTTATGATTCAAAAAAGCTAGTTTTGAAGTGATTGTGTTATAAATCTAGTTGTGTTGTAATGAGGTTCAGTCGGATATGAGGGAGACTATGCAACCCAAAAAAACTGATTTAAATTTAACTTCAAAAGGGTAACATTTGCATCACGAATATAAAAAAATGCAATAATGTATTTCCTTCGAAAAATACACTAAAAAACGCAAAACTAATCAAAATTTTCCAAAAATTGATACATTTCTTCATCTCTGGAGGACATATCCTGTGCTACCAATGTATCACGTTGGCTGAATCTTCGTGAGAGGAAGAGATTCGCTAAGAGTAGGAAAATTAGCTTGGAGGGAGGGGGGCAAAACTTTAGAGAATACCTAACACCTAAGTGAATCAAAACACTCGCTGATGTAGATCTTAATATTGCGAAGAGTTTCCATAAAGGTTTTTCCAACTAAATGCGAAATTGCATACTTTATTTATTTTGAAAAAGAGGAGGATTTTGCATGTCAATTGGACCGCGTTTAGGAGAAAAGAACCAACCCACATCAGTTATCGCCAAATTTAACTCGGCAATTTAATTTCTTACAGGAGAACGTTTGTGCGAATCCCTTTGAAACTTTTAGGGAATTTGCTTTGAACGAAGCAGAAAATTCACTGAAATCAGCACACAAATCTGCACAGCCGTTTACATGTAAAAATGCATATTGCCGAATTAAAATTGGCAATTGCTGATGTGGTTTGGTTCCTTTCTGCTTAGCGCGGTCCAATTTAAGATACAGATATTATACCTCTGGGTACCTACCAGCGATGAAGTATCGCGCGAAACTGAAGGCGTTTTCGATTGGTGACAACTTTTTGAACTCCTAACTTCTCACAGCATTGCGCGCAACGTAAAAGGATCAAACAAACCCGTACCCCGTACCCTATCGTCATTTTTTTGAAGACGAGTCTGAATCCACCAAGGCACATGCATTATACATCCCGGCGGTAAGTATAACTACTGTGTTTTTTCACAAAAATTGAACCGCTCTCAATTACATCGAGGGTGTTAGAAGTACACGACTCTTAGAAAAGTTTTGATACAAACCAAATTTGAAGTTACTGATGGTTTTAAAACGTTTCATTATTTATCATTTCTCTCAAGACCACAAAACATCATTTCACATAATTTAAACATACTAACTTTTAGCTCCAGCGTTGAAGAAACGTCCATTCGAAACGAGACAAAATCGAGGAGGAATGCGGATCAGCGACATAACGTTGAGGCTGGTCAGGTGTGGAGAGGCGTTCGGGATGCGGCAGCGACGGTCGGCAAAATCGATGCCAAGAAATGCGGGATGACACGGAAGAGGAGGGGGTGGGGAAGGGCTGGGGGTTGGAGATATGAACCAAGGGAGAGGAGGTAACGTTCCCCGCAGGATCGCTACATTCGCCCCGCTGACTGCTTACGGTTTAAATTGTAAGCGCTGAATCGGCTCTCGGATATCTCCTCGCTCATGACCTATCGCGGAGGGAGAAACTTAAAGAATAAACTGGACGTCCCATTCAAGTATTTTAAAGCTTTTATCGCTTGGAGGAAAAAAAGGACACCCCGTTGTCCCGGTAGAACTGTCCAATTTTCTCGGGCAGCACTTATCATCGGAAACTCTCAGGAATCTTATACATTTTTTGAACAAACATCGTAAATACAGGAAAAAAAAAAAAACACATTGGATCTAGAGTCCAGGATCTTAAAAACATCGACAAGAAAAAGTTCTCTTGATTCAATCAGAATCTGGCTTAAATCAAGACCCAAGCCTCTTAATTTAAGCGGATTTTCTTTTGATTCAAGCTTAAATCTGATTGAATCAAGAGTATTTTTTCTTGTCAATTTTGTCAAGAGTCTGGACTCTAGATCCAATGTGTTTTTTCCAGTGAAATTACCGGTTTTTTTTNTGGGGGGGGGGGGGGGAGCGATGAGGGGTATTGATGAGGGCCACTTTCGGGCCACCCTACAGCTGAATTTCCTCAACTATACGATTTTTTGCTCATATATTGAAGGTCTATATTTTACGGAATGCATCATGATGTGACAATACGCGGTCTATTTTCGGGACTAATGTTGACCTAAATACGAAGCAGAGGGTCGATTTTGAAAAACTTGTGACAATAAAAACAAATGCAAGTTTCTAACTTGTCAAACTTCATGTGGATAAAAAGAGGGTTTTCTCCTTTTCATAATGTGATGCGTGAATTTGCAATATAGCAACCTCAAATACACACTTTTTTTATATTTAAGTCATCGATATTTTACATCAAAATTACCTTTTGAATATCATATTAAACTCATGTGTCTGAGCATACTCGTATCGTCGCTCCTCTGACGTATAGGCGCATCTAATTCCCACGTGAGCCCTGATTCCCTCATAACTCTATGCTTTTCAGGGCTCATGTGAAAAATAGAGATACGTCCTTACGCCAGAGGAACGACGATATATACTATTAATTAGTTCGTTTTATCTTTTAATTTTCCTTTCAGCCTATTGGATAGAAGGCTCTGTTTAATTGGAAAATATCGAAAAAGGTAGTANGGGGGGGGGGGGGGAGCGGTGCAGATTAATCCAAACATATTTGTAACATATATTTTTCTATTATGTGCTCGCCTTGCTTTGATGGGACGGCATCACCCCATCAATCTGCGGTCCACTCTGTTTGTAGCTCATGACGTAAATCAAAGGCAAATACGCCAGAATGCGAGTTACATGTGTCCGAGAGTTGGACTTCATGATTACTCTAATTGATCACCCGCCGTGGAAGCAAGATTGCCATTTTCACCGGGAATTATCGGACTTTAATGAATAAAAAAAACTAATTTCGCTGGAGAGATGACAATACTGCGCGTAAATACAGGGCGGCGCGGCGCCGGTCAGGCCGCCAACGAAAAGAGGGTACAGGACTTTCATCCCTGCCAGCCGCAAATTGACTCCACCCCCTCCCCCGCCCTCTTCTATGGTCATTGTAGGTTTTGAATACTATACAGGTAACTGAACTGCCTATGGATATCTCCCCTGCTTCGTGCATGAAAATTAACACAGCGCTCAATGAAAATAACAATTAAAAAAAAAAAAAAAAAAAAAAAAAAAAAAAAAAAAACAGAGATCAGTCCACGCAATTTAATGAATGGATTGAAAAAGGAGTGAGTAGGAAGGGTGTAATTGGATGATGAGCCAGTATACTGAGAATTTTCCGTTTAGATCAAAAGAAACCTTCATAAAAAATCCCTCGCAACCAGTGTAAGCAATTTTCAGCGACTGCGCATTTTCATTATCAGTGGCGAATTCAGGGACATGGGCATTCAGGGCTTGGTCCCCGGCCTCTGTCCCTTCAGAAAAGAGCGAAGAAAGGAAAGAAAGGATGGAAGGATATGAGAGGGAAAACGACCGAAAGAGTAAAAGGAACATGCCTAAAACTTTACCACAATGATTTTAACAGAGTCGTGTTTTAATGGGTAAAATTTACAGAAATACTTGTAAAAAATACAATCCTTTACAGAGAAAGCTCCTCTTTTCATTTTAATAATTAACGAAGTAACGTCGGACGCGCACAAGCCTCGTAGTTCGAAGTATTCGAGGAAAGTTCGAGGTATTAATTCACCGAAGGTCATAACGAGGCTTGAACATTTTACCGAGCAACTAAACCAGCACCGCTGCGCTCGGGTTGCATATCCAATCAATTGAAGGAAATTTATACGGCCAGACGCTGCACTTGCACAGATAACCCGCGGTTGCTCTTACAAATGAATAATGGAGATATAACGACTATTTCAATCAAACTTTCGTGAAATTCCTCCTTGTAAAATGCAATTCTAAATCATAACTAGCAGTTTACAAGGAAATTTAGTATCTGTGAAGAGCACTGCACGTCACGATAGGAACTTGCACCTCGCTTATTTTCTTTGCATTCACCATCCTGACCTGTAGATTTTAGTTCTCACTTCTCTCCTTTTTCTTCCTCAGCTATTAATTGTTGTTCTCCTGGTTTCTTTTCTTTTCTTCGTTAGAATTCAATACCCACCGGTACTCGGATATTTTTTTTTATTTGATGAAATGCAAACGTATCCAAAATCTGTGAATTCATTCTTTTAAATTTGACGTCACTTGCGATTTAATCTAGCGGATCCTAATAAGTACACTGAAAAAAAAAAAAAAAAAAAANAAAAAAAAAAAAAAAAAAAAAAAAAAAAAAAAAAAAAAAAAAAAAAAAAAAAAAAAATCACATTGGATCTATAGTTCAGACTCTTGAAAACATTGACAAGAAAAAATACTCTTGATTGAATCAGATTTAAGCTTAAATCAAAAGGAAATCCGCTCAAATTATGAGGCTGGGTTCTTGACTTAAGCTTAAATCTGATTGAATCAAGAGCATTTTTTCTTGTCGATGTTTTAAAGAGTCTGGACTCCAGATCCAATGTGTTTTTTTTCCCAGTGTATTTAAAAAAAAATCTTCTTTTTGTCTAGAAGACTTATAAATCAATATTTTTCTTCCCATTTTTCAAAAAATTTTGTTCGCAATTTCACCTAAACTTACTACCAATTCCAAGTATACATACTCAAGACTTTCCTCAAAAATAAACACTTTATCGAAAGAATATAAAAGGCAGCTCTCGAATGTTCATACAGTGTTTCTCCTCAGAACGGCAGTGTAGTCCAGAGGGGGATCCACCGGATTACCTCCATTTAAACGTATGTTAAATAATCGATTCTTGTCGGAGCACCCAGCCCATTCAAGAATCGATACATTTCCATATGTTCAAATGAAGGAAATCCGGTGTTGCCAAATTGCTAGATCCGCCAATGGTGTAGTCGGGGGGCAGAGGGGCGGGGGAGGGCGGTCATCCGATGCCCCATTCCACAGAGATCCCGCGAGGCGATGCCCATATCAGCTTTAATAAGAGACGCGGTCGGT